>VDFB02156487.1:248892-282660 GCA_007258455.2 Sequoia sempervirens | reverse complement strand
TTTTAGAATCTATAGACAAAATATGACAAGACTCTAGTTTACATCATCTTCAAATTCCTTACGGTTCAATCGCTATAGGTGCCCGAATGTGGAGATTGTGTTAAAAAAAAAAAATATCAGTGTCCAGTTAGGCCAAAAAGTGTAAACCACTATTGTGGGATCACCCCAAGCAGACTCACTCTTAAGAACAAAATTTCATCATTATACTCAAACAACCCACATCTTAAAATTGTGTCGACTCACACAGCTGTGTCACCCCCAAGAGGGCGCCCTTGTTTTTGTCTTTTCCAGGCGCGTACTCAAAGTTAGATTTCTCAATCCCTTGAGAAAACCGTCCTTAGAAATTATATGGTGAGTGTCTTGGGGGAAGATTCTTCCCTTCCCCAGCATTGCTGAGTATTACAATGTACGAAAACTGACAAGTTGGATACTACACTATGGTTCGTAGATAGGGTTTCCGTTCAGAGCGAAAAATGATAAACTCCCTCATCAGACCTCCCAATCTTTAGAACAAAGATTTTGGGGATGGTTATCTTGCACACTTTTGGTAAATGAGGGTTTTCCCAAATTTACTTTTATTGTATAGTGGGTTGGAAAACCTGGCTTTGGTTGTTCCCACTCGGGTCGTTCCCGTAGGGTGAGTACTTTTTCCCCACTACGACAGACCTTCTAAAGGATTTAACAAAGCATGAATTGCATGAAATGAAAGGATGAGTCTGGAATTTTGATCACCCAGTTAAGGGGAGAGCATAATCCTATCACCACACAAGCACAGTAATCAATGTTTAATTTTTAAGCCCAAAAGACAAATTTTATATTCTATGTGAAGATATTGCTTCACAAAAATCATGATGTTAATTTTAACTGATATAGCAAATGTGTGATGACTACCCTAGGATTGATAAATTATAAACCAAATGACTATCCTCAGATTGATATATTTTAAACCAAAATGACTATCCTAGGATTGGTTCCTTTTAGTCCAAATGTATCAAAATAAATTTCTGGCCGTGGTCACGTTGGATCCAGACAAGAACTTACAGAAGTGCTAAAACAGGTTGCATAAGCGCTATAAATTTTGGTAGAAGCGCTAGAACTTTCGGGAAAAGCGCTATAGAATTTAGCAGAAGTGCTAAAATGTACTGGAGCTGGAATAGTGGACTGTTGTGAGAACTTTTTGGTGTAAGCGTTGAAATAGAGTGCAAAAGCGCTAAATTTTTTGGTAGAAGCATTGAAACAGAATGCAGAAGTGCTAAAAATTTCAGCAAAAGCGCTGCAAAATCCCTCGATCGCGCTAAAAGAAAACAGGCATGTATCTTGTACAAGCATTTTTCATAAAAAATGTTAAATATGGGGTTAGTGGTCCCACGATGGGTGCCAAAATGTAAGTGTGGAATAAGTAAATAAGTAAAACAACTAAACACACTTCTTAATGAAACATTAAATATCAAGATTTAACAACAATTAAGTAATTTAAAGCACAAAAAACCTTAAAGCGTCTCATTGTCTCCTATCTCCAAAGATTTATCAATCACGGAGGGCTCTCAGATTTGGTAAGCAGTGTGACTGTTAAAATTCCAATCTAGAGAATGGAGTGATGCTAAATTCAATTATGTACTTCTATATGATGAATTCTAAATGATATTGATGCTACTGTAATCTATGTTGACATGAAACCTGATGGATGGAAGCTATAGTAAAACTACGATGCAGTATTGATGTTGATTCTACAGATGCTATGATTGCTATGATGCTAAGATGCTATTGCTATGATTAGTTGATTGCAAAGTAAGTTTGCACAAAGATGAGAGATTCGGGGATCCATTTCCTATGAAGAAAGGTTGTATAAATAGATTTATGGTAGCACATTGTGACGAGGCAGCATAACAAAGGCTTGGATTCAATCTGGAGAATTGAATGGTAGGAGATTGAGAAGCTTGAGATGATTGTGGGAATGGTTTCTCCTCATTAAAACATCAGGCCAAATGATAGGAACAATTAGAGGAATGAGATTGAGAGGATTGCCTACAAGTTTGTCTCCAAAGCTTTCCCGTGAATACCAGTTGAATTAAATTGGATATTTGATATCTAATTTGGTAGGTGAGTGAATAGAGGAAATTTCCCTTTATGCCTATATTTGAATAATTTTATGATTTTATTCAAATTAGCAAAAGGGGATAAATAATTTAATAAAACAAACTATAGAAGAAGGGATGTAATAATTAAACAATAAAGTATTTAACCTTGTTTAATTAATTAAGATTGAATGATGTGATAATTAAATAACACAAACTATTGAAGTTGTATATTTAATTAAAATTGAAGAATAGAAGAATGAACTATAAATAAATATTTCTATTTATTTAATAGTAGATGAAATAAAAGTTAATTAATCAAATAAATCATATTTAATTAATTATATTCTCCAGACCATTTTTAGGTGTATACATTTTTCCCCTCTTTGAAGTGATGTGTTTACGCATTACTTCAAAGAAAAATTTGTACTACTGCTGCAAGTATCGACAAAATTTTTCAAAAATGGATTTAGGCATTATTCATCCCAACAAAAGTTCCTATTAAGATCTTTAATGGTAATGGTTAAAAACAAGGATGGTTCATGGACAATGTGCTTAGATTATAGGGAGCTCAACAAGCTCACTCTCAAAGATAATTTTCCATTTCCTATTATTGTTGAATTATTAGATGAATTGGATGGTTGAATTTTCTGTACTAAGTTAAAGATCTTTTAGTTCAAGTTATCATATAATTTGATTAAAGGAGGAGGATGTATATAAGTTTTCTTTTAGAATACATGGGGGTAATTATGAATCTTTTTATATCATTTGGTCTCACTAATGCTCAATTGGGTGAAGCCACAATAGTGGTTTACAATTCAAGTGAGGAAGGAAAACTCACAAAAAATGACCTCAAGCCAAAAAATGTGATTTTGGGGGTTCGTACGAACCTATTGGTTCGAGTGAACCCCTTTGAATTTTGGCCACCAAAAACAAGATAAAAATGCATTGCAAATGGATTTGAGCAAACCTTGGTTCGGGCAAACCCCTCTTATCCCTCATCCCCCCTGAGACACCAAAAAAACCTATTTTTTTACGCTTTGAAGCTCAGTTTGAACATGAAATTGGAGGAGTCTTCACAATCCCAACTGGAATCAGGTAGTCCTTGGAACGAACTATCCAACGAATATAATTTTAATATGTTTTTATTTTATTATGTTTTTTTTTTTAGTTTTATTAAACATAGGTTTTTCGTCGAAAATGAAGGTTTATGTTCTGCACATGTGGAAAAATAGCAGATTATCAAAAAAAAAAATTAAAATATGAGTACACTATATATTTAAGTCCTTGATCCAACAAAAAAAATAAAATTGAATTTTGAAATATACAAAAAAAGTTCACAGCGTTATCTGGTTCGCTATGTATTAAGTATTGGTTTGACTTGAAACTTGATTAAAGAAAAATATTCAATAAAAAACTATCTAACCAAGTGGAAGCACTAGATATCAGAGTTACAAATCTAAATTCAAAATAATTATAATTTTATCCTTCATGGAAAAAATTTATCGTTATCAATCATTTTTAAAAATGTTGTTTTATGAAAAATAATATTTCATGGGAGATGGAAAAATAAGTGCAATCTGATTGTAAAATTTTGAAAAAAATATTTTTAGAATCTAAAGACAAAATGTGACAAGACTCTAGTTTGCATCATCTTCAAATTCCTCACGGTTTAGCCGCTATAGGTGCCCGAATGTGAAGATTTAGTTAAAAATAATAATTGCAGTGTCCAGTTTGGGCAAAAATTGTAAACCACTATTGTGGGATCACATGTAAAACTTTCAAAGCCTCATGAATTCATTGTTATTCCAATTTCTTTAAGAAAATATGTTGATATTCTTTGATGAAATCATCATCTATAATATAATATGAGGAATAAAAAATTTAACATGTAGAGAAGCTATTACATGTATTGGAAGATAATAAAATCTATGAAAAAATTTAAAATGTGTTTTTGGGTAAAATAAATAGAATTCTTAGGATATGTGGTGTCACATAAAGGTGTTAAGGTAGAACGTAAGAAGATTTAAAAAATAAAACAATGTCTAAGACCTAAAAATATAAAAGGTTTGAGAGGATTCTTGGGTCTAGTTATATATCATGTAGAGAATATATTACGAGTATTGGAAGATAATCAACTCTATGCGAAAATTTAAAATGTGTCTTTGGGTGAAAGCAGTAGAATAATTTTGACATGCAGTGTCACATAAATGTGTTCAAGTGGAAAATAAGAAGATTGAAGTAGTAAAAGAGTGGCCAAAACCTAAACATATCAAAGGTTTGGGAGGATACTCGGGTCTATTTGTATACCATATGTAGTGTAAAAATTTGTACTCCTTTCTAAGAGAAACTACAATTTCACACTTAATTTGGACCTACTTTAGTGACCTTTCATTTATGCATTTGTAAACATCAGTAATGGGACCCTAATACCTTTTATTATGCATCCCAAGGCCTATTTTATTTATTTCTGAACAATTAACCTGCATTGAATAAATGCTAATAATAAATTTAATGCCCCGAAATAAATTAAGTCCTGAACTTTTAGGTTAGGACCCATTCACCTATGGGCGAATAGGTCCTAGATTTAAGTTTACAAATTCAAGTTTAAACATGTTTTTGGTGGCATTTCAAGGTCCTAGATTCAAATTCTAAGTTTTGGCTTTCAGGATCTAATAAACGAGAAATTAGAAAGGAAGCATATAAAGATAAGTCTTTTAATCATTTTTCACTAGACAAGCAAGAGATTCACATGAGATCGCAAGAATTTGCATTCAAGAGCAAGAAGAAATCAATCAAGCATTCAAAGTTGAAGTCTTGGAGCATCATTTTATTTGTTTTTGCAGGTCTTCAAGCTCATTTTGTCAACAAGATCCAACATTGTCAAAGATTGATGATAGTTGCCTATGGAGGATCATGATGGATTCTAGGTTTTGGGAGATGCACCAAGCCATTCAACCAAGCCTAATAACTTGTTTCCTAAGTGGTTCCATCTTCTATTATCATTCTACTTTCTCCCTAAAGGAAGGTATATTTAGATTTGTGATCTATTAGGGTGATTTAATATCTCCAAAAGTAGGTCTTCGTCATTATTCATTATTTCATTTAGGAATCCTATTCTAACACATTTGAGTATGGTTTCTTTGCATTTAAGCTCTTATAATCTTAGAGACACTTAATATTAGGGCTTTCACACACTTTCATATTTCAAATATGTTCTTTTCATCAAAGTTTAATTACCAAAGTAGGGGTTTGATTGAGGCAAACCCCCATCCACAACCCAAACAACAATTTTGTTTTATAGATTTATTACAGATTTAGATCCGGGAGCGAAGGTTCAAAGATACAAGAAATAAGTGCAAGTTTCAAGCTCATATTTTAGATTCAGAGATTTCTAGAAAAGGTGACCTGGACCCATTCACCCATGGGCGAATGAGTCCTTGACAGGCTTGCAGAAATTGCTTTTTATGGCAGGTGCATAGTGTTATTCCCTCTCAGATTTTCCAGAAACTTTACTATTTCTCTTATTTGTATGCTTAATCTTTAAGATCGAAGCGATATATTGCACTTTGGAGTTGATTTGCTATTTTTTAGTTTTTCTCCCCAAAGTGTTGTTTGACCTTGACCCCTATCCTTCAAGCATAAGGAAATATGAAGATTCTCACATTGAGTTAATTCACCTAAGGGTTGATAATCAATTCATTGTGGGGATCTCATTTCCTAATGAACTAAGGAAGATAATTTCTATTTCCCCTCTTTGGACTTACCTTTCCATTTTGAGAAAGCACCCTATTTTCTTTCATTTCACTATAGAATATCTGTTCACAACTATGCTTACATCACAATATCTTTCACAACATTGTTGAAGAAGGATTATTTTGAATGGTCAAAGCAAGCTACCCAAGAATTTCAACAACTAAAATAATATCTTATTTCCACTCTTGTGTTACCTAACATAGAATTATCTAAGAAAAATGTTGTAGAATGGAATGCTTTTGGAAATGACATTGGGGTAGTACTAATGCAATAAATACATTTCTTAAAATTTGAGAGTCAACAACTCAAAGGAAAAAAATTGGTAAAGCCTATAAATGAGAAATAAATTATATTAGCTATGATTCATGTAGTCAAATAATGATGCCAATATCTAATGAGGAGATTTCAAAGTCAAGATATATCATGATAGTCTAAAATATTTTTTGAGAAATTGTTATCTTTAGAGGATCAACAAAAAATTATCACCAATAAGCTACAGTATGAATTTTAAATTATTTACAAAAAAGCAAGGAGAATAATGTGGTTTATACCATTTCTTGATAGGAAAAATAGGAAGAAACAATTTTTTTATTCATTTATTACAATCTAAATGGGTAGAAGTTGCATGAGAATAGTGGAAACATGATCCTCTAAAAAAGAAGCTCATTCAAGAACTTCAACAAGATCCATATTCTTTAGATAAGTATGTTTATAAAGGAGATTCCTTAAGTTACAAAGATATGTTCATTTTGTGTAAAATTTATCAATCGAAAGCTAGCACATCATCTCAAATGCATGAATTTTCAATAATACATTTAGTGTACTTAAAGACCTATCATTGTAAAAAGAAATATTTATTTTGGGTAGTTCTTATTGGGGATGTAAAGAAATTTATGGTTGAATGTTTGATATGCCAACAAAATAAAGGTGAAATGGTAAAGACACCAAGCCTCTTATAAGATCATTAGGAATTCCAACACAATGTTGGAAGGAAATATCAATGGACTTCATTATAGGGTTTTCAAAATCATATAACCTCGATGAAAATTTGGTGGTTGTGGATATAATCACTTAGTATGCATATTTTTGTGGAATCTCTCTTCCATTTCAAGCTAGTATCATGGCAGAAGTATTGGTAGAGAAGGTACAAAACTCCATAATATTCTCAAAATCATTGTGAGGGATTATGACCCTGTCTTCACTACAGTCTTTTGGAAAAACATATTTGTATCATGGGGCACAAAAACAACACATAGCTCATATTTTCATCCAAAATTATATATCCAAGTAGAAATTATGAATAAATATTTAGAAGGATACCTATTTTTCTTTGCCTCTAACAAAAATGAGCAATGGACTAAATGAATTTCATTAGAAAAGTCATAGTATAACACATAATTTAACACATCGACACAAATGAGTCCATTTGAGTCTCTTTATGGATAACCTCCAACATCTACTACTTATTTATAGGGTCATCCCAATCTCATGTAGTAGAGGATCATATTCAAAACCAATAAGTAATGCTGCAAGTACTTAAGGATAATTTAATAGTGTCTTAGCATAGGATGAAACAACAAGTTGATAAACACCATAATGAGAGGAATTTTGAAGAGGAAGGGTATTACTTTAGTTTGAACAAGCTTGGGTGTTGCAAGAATAGTGTGTCCCACTTATGGGACATCCTTTTTTTATCTGAAATCACATATTCTTTTAAAAACTAATGATTTAATAAATGATGGGTTCCATCTAAAGGGGTTTAATTAAACAAGGTTAGATTAGATCCCTTTGATCAAATCCCCTTGGATAGAACCTCCTCGTTTTAAATAAAACCCTCAATGGAGCCTCCTTCACACCTATCAAAATGCTGACAAAAATTTGATTTTATTTCACCTTTTGGGGGATCAAATGAAGTCATTTATAAAAAAAAATTTGTAAGTATGCAGCCCTTAGTGTAATCTTTCCAAAAAGTATAATTATGAATATATTTAATTTAATTATTATATTTATTTTCTATTTACTAGTGAAGGTAGGTTTTTCACTAAACATTAAGGTATCTATTTCACACATACAAAAAATTAAAAAATAGAGAAAAAATGGTGTGTACTAGGTATTGGTGTTCTTGTTTGAATTTTTTTTTTTTTAGATATATACAAAAAATATGCATTATGCAATAAACATATGTCTAGTTTATAATCAATCTTCTTAAAAAATTAATTAAAATAAAATATGCAACAAAAAAATATTTTTACACTAGGTATTGGTGTTTCCAATCTATGTTTAAGAATTTATAATTTAATTCTTTTTGTAAAAAAAAGAGATATGGAATAAATGCCACTTTTTTAAAAATTTGCTAACTTAAAAAAACACTTATAATCTATATATAAAATATCAAAAATCACTATTCCACATCATCTTCAAATTATTAACATTTTAGTTCTATGGTGATAGAAGTAAAAATTTGGTTATGTATAGGAGTAAATTTGCACCCCATGTGCAAATTCCCCTATTTGCCTTTTTCCACTTTAGAAAACCAAGTTCGGAGGCTTAATTCCACCTAAGCCCGCTGCTTGCATCCCACTTGGAGCCTGTTTTGAGCATCAGTGGAGGCATTTCTGTCGGGGACGCTCGTGCAACATGCAGACATCTATGCAGAGAGCTTACGTCCTTGGCAAATTCCTGTGGCTGAACCTGCAGAGGCGTTACACTTCTCATTGGTAGTCAAGTTGTAACGTTCCCTTCGACTAACTGACCCAAATATGGCCATATCTTTCACTCCTTTCTTCAAATTCACTCCTTGAACAAGCATTTGAATCCTCTTAGCATTCAGTTGTGCTCCTACACACTTCAAGCATCCATTTTAACACCCTTGCACTCACTTTCAAGCTCTCAAGCAACATACTTGCACCCCATTGCAGCAAACACAACACTCCATTACTTTGGTAGAGCAAGTTGGGAATGAAACACCATTGTAGCAAAGGCTCAAGTACTCTCATTTTCTCCCCCAAGCAGCCTTGAGTGTTCTTGGTGGAGGTAGTAAGCTTCCCTTTTCTCCTCTCTATCACTTGGTTGAGTTAGCATTTTACTGTTTTGTAGTGCTTTTGTGCTCTTTACTACATTATTCTCTTTATCTCGCTTTCTTGGTTGTTTGTGGAGGTGGAAACACATAAACGAGGGTTTGACTAAGGTAGGCCCCGATACAGCCACCCAACATTTTCCTCTCTTTCTGTGTGTAGGTGCACGTGCCTTGCGAAGCTAGCTGGCGAATAGGCTCTTCTAAGAAATCATCTTCATCACCCTAGCTTTGGTATAATTTCTTTATCACATTCATTATAATTCGCATATTTCATAGTGTTGTTTTGCTTCCTTAGAAGTTGCTAGCTAGGCCACTAGCTTGTTTTCTGATAAGTTCATGTTGTACTTTCAGTCCTCTAGTCGTACAGATGCCATCACACCTGAGAGATGCCAATGCGTTTCACTATCATCCTGAAACTGTGCTCTCGTTCTCAGATAGAGAGCTATATGAGATATAGTGTTGAGCTCGAAAACTAACTCGCCTGGCCCCATTTCGAATCTCAGGATTGCAGAATGGTTGCAGGACTTTATCATCCTCATCATTCTCATCCTCCTCTCCTAAACATCCTACTAAGTTGAGGTAAGTTAGGGCAGCCTTCTGCATCTTGGCCCTCCATGACCTGGGGCCTTGCACATGGAGTTCACCCTATCTTACATTTTGGTGAACCTGGCGTGAACCAACATTTGTTCATCCATTGGTGTTGAGGCTTCTCTCGTGTACTTTGTGACCGTTGTGTCCCTGAGTGTTGTGAAGGTTTATGAGCATCACAACCCAATCCACAACTTTCGGATATATTATTAGGAGAAGTGTACAACACCTCCTGATGGAAAGGACGAAGGTATCTATTAGGTTATCTATAGGCCTTTTCTTTGGTCCCATTGTTAGTGTAGCCACGCAAGAGTAGTTGTTGAGGAACGAGATGGGGTTCGTTGATGAAACCGATCATGTTCACACTCCCCTTGCATCTCCTACACCATCATCAGTGGACGAGCATGAGGTCGTTCAGATCCCTACAAATTATGTGTTTTCCCTTTCTAGAGGACTGGGCGACCTAGAAAACCACTTGGAAAGAAATATGAAGATGGCTAGAGCCGCTCGGGTTGTTAGCGAGTTAAAACACATGATGGGTAAAGATCGAACATGCATAGAGCTTCTAACTAGCCTCCTCGGTCTCGCTGAAGCGTGCACTCCTTCAAAAAATCCTAGCTTTGCACAAGAAGTCACTTTCGAAGAGCGTGAAGGACAATTAGGAGTATCGATGCTTCCCACTTCCATTTACATGGCTGATGCGGTCCCTTCTATTAGTATCCCTTCTATCTCCGAACAACCCAAAACTATCATAGTGAATGAGGTCCCCTTGGGCTTTAGCTTCACCCCTCTTGTCACCTCCAGTGGTGGAGGCTTTGGTAGTGGTGGTGGATTCAGTAGCAGAGGTGGTGCTGGTGGGGGCGGCTCTAGTGGAGGTCATGGTGGTGGTTCCGATGGAGGCCCTACTAGCAGCGGTGGCTCTTATAGTGGTTCTAGCAGAAGTCACACTGGTGGCAGTTCTGGAGGTGGCCTTGGCGGTGGCTCTGGAGGAGGTTCCTCTAGCCCTCTATCTTCTAATGAACCTATTTTTAACACTCTTCTTCAGAATATGGGTAAGATGTAGAGCTAGTTAGCAAGTCTTTCCCAAGCCTCTACCCAGCCTATCTTCCAGCCCTTCTTCCGACATAGCCCATTTTCAATCGTGATCATAATCACTCCTTTCCCCCAAGGAATGGAGATACCTAAATTTGAAAAGTATGGCGGTAAAGGAGATCCACAAACACATGTGTCTGCCTTTAACACCCTATGCACAAAATTCTTCCATCACGATGCGTTGATGGCCAAACTGTTTCCTCGATCTCTCAAGGACACAACGCTCGAGTGGTACTATTCCTTTCCTGACAAGTCCATTTTCTCATTCGACCAACTTGTTAATCAATTTCTTAGACAATTTCAAGAAAACATCGGGCCGAAGATGACCTTTCCGGATCTTGTCCAATGCAAACAAGGAGATAACGAAAAAATTATTGATTTCATAGCACGCTACCAAGTGCTCCTCTCACAAATCTCGTATCAGCTTCCTAATTTTGACATGCATAAGGTATTCATAGGGAACTTACAAAGGCCTTGGCAAGAAAAGTTTGCACTTATGAAATACCCTTCTTTCGTACACTTGTGTGCAGCCTTACGAGAGTACCAACAAATAGTCGTTTAGTTTGGAGGATCCTCCTTGTGCTCCCATTCTGAGGGAAAGCCCATCATATCAATCTCTGGGAAAGTTAAGACAGTTACGAATGCAGTTGTTGTTGTTGATAACAATAGCCTCAAGAATAACCAAAAATTCACAAAGTTATTGAAATCTTATTCTTCTATTTTGCAGAAGTTGTTGAAGGATAAGATCATAACTTTGTCAAGTCCTAAGCCTATTAAAGAGCCTTACCCTAATTGGTATGATGGAAGAGCTTACTGTCAGTTCCATTGAGTTAATGGACATGATACTGAACTTTGCATGTGCCTGTGTCATGAGATACAGGACTGCATCAAGGATGGTACCATTCGTCTCGATGGGAGTAAACAAAATGCTAACAAATCAATGGAAAAAGCTAATAGTGAATTGCAAATATACACGAACCTATTCCTGTCGCACTCTGCTAACATGATTGTAGATCCACTGATTATGTTAATCAACCTGAGGCCTATGTTAACATAGTCACAGTGACTCCTACTTCTCTACCTGCACCCGGTTGACTGGAAATTACATTCACATCATAGGACTTTCCCTTGAACAATAAACCCTCGCCTCTCTACATTCCCACTCGCGTCAATGGTAAAATTGTGATAGGAGTCTTGGTAGAACCTGCGAGTTGCATGAATGTTATCACAGAAGAAACATTAGTATTAAATTTGTTACAAAAGGAAGAGTATGAAGAAACAAAATCTACCATTTGTACGCATGATGGTGTGAGTCTTAAACCTTATGACTCGATAAATTTGTCCGTCCTGATTGGACCCAGGGATGTTGACATGATTTTTGATGTTATTCTAGAGTCAGATCTGTTCAGGATGAAGCTAAGCATCCCTTGGCTAGCTTCCATGAATGGAATTGCCTTTGTTATTCATAAGTGTTTAAAGTTTTCCCATGAAGTTGTCATACATGTAGTGCATGACATTGGATATTAGCCTCTGGTGTCCCATGGTGGATATCAGTTGGATCACTTTTGGCCCTCCCTAGTTGGTCCTCCTCCAAGAATGGATCTACTTTACAAGAATTATGTAAAGTATAAGACTGGGGGCAAGGGGTAGCCAAAACTGACCCTTCCTATGATACAGTAGTCGGTCACCTCCTCCTCCTGAGAGGAGAAGGGGAAAGTCGTACCAATCGCTCCCCCTTCTCAGAAGAAAGAGGAGAAGTCCACACCGACTCCCTCTCCTTCCCGTAAAGGAAAAGAGAAGGTGACTTTTCCCTTGACTGCCTTGTCCTCTCCCCTTTCCTGGGAAGAGTATTGGATGAGTAGGCTTGGTGGCTATCTGCTAAGTCTGATGATTCCTCCTTGGTGTAGGCCCAAGCTTAGGATCGCGGATCTCCCTAATGAACACCCCAGACCATGGTACTATTTATAGGGTAGAAAGAAAG
Source organism: Sequoia sempervirens (assembly GCA_007258455.2). NCBI lineage: Eukaryota > Viridiplantae > Streptophyta > Pinopsida > Cupressales > Cupressaceae > Sequoia > Sequoia sempervirens. Next base: position 270,092 of record VDFB02156487.1, on the reverse strand, counting down.
GTTCCCAAAGGGAATTCAATCCGCGACCCCCTATCGCTCCTGCTCCCAAGGCAGTGAACGGGAAGGGGCTCGTTGTCGAGGCTCTTGAGCCAATTCCTCTTGTTGCTCCTCAGCCTATTCCTCCTACTCCCATTTAGGAATTTGTTCCCTCGCCAGAAATGGCTATAGTAGGCATTCCTATGGTTGAGTAGGAGCCTCCTGCTCCTTTGCAACCTTCGGCTTCCAGCTCCAAGAGTAGAAGAAACTGCCTTGCGTACGAATGCAAGCATTGGCAAAAGGAACTCTTAGTTGAGTAGGCCGCCTCGCAAAGGAAGGACAAGGAGAAAACTGCCACTACTTCAGGGCCTCCTATAGTGCCATCCTCTTCTCTTCCTTCTGCTTCTCTCCAGTCTGGTTCAACGCTACTTCTGGCTTCCGTTGCAAGTGTAAATGCACCTAACCCCAAGGGGGTACAGGTTTTCATCACTCCTTCCATGGAGCCGCCTTTGTTGATATCTGTTCTAGATATCCAACCTTTTCTAAAGCCCATGGATATGATTAATACCTTGGTTGTATCCATTGCAGTTCTTTCCTCCTCTTCCTTTGCACCTCTAGCCTCGTTTGTGGGGAGTTCATCTCCTCTGAAAAAGAAAAAGGTGGAGAGTGGTCTTCTCAGCAACGAAGGATGTAAGAGGATCCCACCTTCTTTGCAAGGTCATCCTGTGCTGACTTGTTCTATCCTAATGACAGAACCAATCCCGAATTCCCTTGAGTTCGTCATTGCTCCCAAGTCACTCAGTGGGCCTAATGGTGAATCTCAGGCACAACCTGTCTCACCCACTAAAGTTAGACATGGCACTCTTGTGGGGTGCATGTTTAACTCTGTGGATGAAGTTTCAGCCTTGTCAGCAATCTTCATGAAGTTGCTAACCTAGATTCCACAAGAGCTCAGTGGAGAGGACCTCGAGGGGCCCACTTCCTTGGCCCTTGTTGCAGGAGGGCCGAACACTCCTCTTAACATCCCACCACTACAGGCTCATCCTCCTTCACCCTATGATGATCTAGAATGGGAAGCAGATGACCTCTTCGCCAATCAATGTTAGGAGGAGGCCTCTTCTTGATCTTGTGTGTGTGTGTGTTTTTTGATGTGTTCCCTCATGATTGTGCTATGTGTGCCTAGATGACCCTCGTCACCCTTGTCGGTACTTGGATATAGGCGTGGTTTTGTGTCATAAGCCTTCTTCTATTTGTATCATTATTCTTCCATGTTTGTGCTTGGTTTTTGATAAATTGGGGATGATGCAAAGTGTTGGGGGCATTTAGGCTTGCCTTCCATGTTGACCCAATTTTTTATTTTTACTTTTTTTTTCGTGCATTCTTCCTGATTTGGTTGGGGATTGATGATCTTTCGCCTTGCACCACCGTTACCTATTATTATATGAGCTTGGATAGATTTGACCCTGCTAAACCATATCCCCATATGCCCTTTGTTTGTGCTTTTCTCTTTTTAATTTCTCTTTATATTTCTTTCTTCTTTTCTTTTGTTGTCCCTCCTATGTGTGACAACGCTTTTCTTCAACACTTTGATTTTCAGAAAACACATTCATTGCGAACGAATCTTTTCTTGAGAATCCTCACAAATTTTTCTTCATAATTGTATTCTCAACTCGGAACCCTAATGGAACATGTTTCCTTCATCACGGGTTCGTAAAGAAAGGACTTGAAAAACCTTCCGCTGAAGTAGGAACAACTTTGACCTTCCCCTCGCGTGGAGTCATATTCTTCCTTTAGAATTCCTTGATGAAGTGAACATATTTCAAAAGGATTCCTTGATGAAGGATCGATTCGAGAAAGAGAACACCTACTTCTGGACTGTGTGTCCCTTGAGTGGACCCTCTCTTCATAGTGGGTTCCCAAGGGACCCCTTTGAAAGTTTTTCAAACTATCGGCAGTTTGTGCAACTGCCTGCTTACTCGCCTATGTGGCCGCTTCCTCACTCTACAGAGTCCACTTTGTCATGTTTCCTCCATGCGAGAGATCTTGGGGGTTACCTCCCTTGTAGAACTGAGAGCCTAATAGGGCACTTTCTCAGGTTTCCTCCATGTGAGAGATCTTGGGGGTTACCTTCCCTACAGGGCTGCAGATCTGTAGGGTGCTTCCTTGGGTATTCTTCATACTTGATTTCATCAAAAATACCTTCCCTACAAGACTAATATCCTGTAGGGTGCTTACTTTGGGTCTCCTCCATGCTAGAGTTTTTGGGGGAAACCTTCCTTGTAGGACTGAGAGCCTGTAAGGAACTTGCTTCACGAGGTATCCTCCATGCTAGAGTTTTTGGGGGACACCTTCCCTACAAGACTGAAAGCCTGTAGGGCACTTTCTTTCTTCAACTTCATAACTTCGATCAGCTATGGAGTCCTTTGTCAGCCCTGCACCTTCAAGTACTCCAAATCGTGGTTTGCTTCCTTGACGGTTCAAGTATACATTTCTAACCTTACACTCTCCTTGATATACTTTACCGAGCACTCATCAGTACTTGTGCTCACTAAAGTGGGGGAAAAATGTATAGGATTAAATTTGCACCCCATGTGATAATTCCCCTTTTTTCCTTTTTCCACTTTAGAAAACCAAGTTTGGAGGCTTAATTCCACCTAAGCCCACTTCTTGCATCCCACTTGGTGCCTGTTTTGAGCATCGGTGGAGGCATTTCTATTAGGGACATCCCCGTGGTATGTAAACGTCTGCACAATGCATTTACGTCCTTGGAAGATTCTTGTGGTTGAACCTGCAGAGGTGTTACACTTCTCATTGGTAGTCAAGTTATAATGCCCCCTTCAACCGACTAACCCAAATATGGTTGTTTCTTTCACTCCTTTCTTCAAATTCACTCCTTGAACAAGCATTTGAATCCTCTTAGCATTCAGTTGAGCTCCTACACACTTCAAGCATCAATTTTCACACCCTTACACTCACTTTCAAGCTCTCAAGCAACATACTTACACCCCATTGGAGCAAACACAACACTCCATCACTTTGGTAGAGCAAGTTGGGAATGAAACACCATTGTAGCAGAGGCTCAAGTACTCTCATTTTCTCCTCCAAGCAGCCTTGAGTGCTCTTGGTGGAGGTGGTAAGCTTCCATTTTCTCCTCTCTATTACTTGGTTGAGTTAGCATTTTATTGTTTTGTAGTGCTTTTTTGGTCTTTACTACATTATTCTCTTTATCTTGCTTTCCTGGCTATCCGTGGAGGTGGAAACACCTAAACGGGGGTTTGACTGAGGCAGGACCCTATACATCCATCCAATATTTTCCTCTCTTTTTGTGTGTAGGTGCACGTGCCTTGCGAAGCTAGTGGCAAATAGGCTCTTCTATGAAATTGTCTCCGTCACCCTAACTTTGGTACATTTACTTTATCACATTCATTATAATTCTTGTATTTCAAAGTGTTGTTTTGCTTCCTTGGAAGTTGCTAGCTAGGCCGCTAGCTTGTTTTCTGATCAATTCACATTGTACTTTTCGTCCTCTGGTCGTACGGATGCCAATGCACCTGAGAGATGCTAGGACGTCGCGCTGTCGTCCCCAAGCTACGCTCTCTTCCTTGGAAAGAGAGTTATCCGAGATACAGTGTTGAGCTCAAAAACCAGCTCACCTAGCCCCATTTTGAATGTCGAGATTGCAAAGTGGTTGCAGGACTTTATCGTCCTCATCATTCTCATCCTCCTCTCCTAAACATCCTACTAAGTTGAGGTAAGTTAGGGAAGCCTTCCGCATCTTGGCCCTCTGTGACTTGGGGCCTTGCACATGAAGGTCCCCCTATCTTACAGGTTAAAAAATGATTTCAATGCCCCACTTTGACCAAAAAGTGGGAAACACTATTGTTGGGATAAACTTCTACAAACAAATGTTATTGAAACAACATAAGAACATCAAGCTTGCACTTATATTTTATGGTCCCTATAAGGTTCTCCACATGATCAACATTGTAGCTTATAAGTTGGAACTTCATTATCTTCCAAAATTTATCCTATATTTCATGTCCCTTACTTGAATAAAGTAATAGATAAGAAGCTTCCAATCAACTCAAAATTGTTCAAGTTAGATGAATAATGGAAGTCTATTTTATATCCTAAGGCAATGATGGAGGAATGGGTGAAGAAATTACAAAACCAAGCCAATTCTAAATTCATAATCAAGTGGAAGAATTTGTCAGTTGAAGATGCAATGCGAGAGGATGAACAATTCATATAGAAGCATCAAGAGTTTCTAAGAATTAAGGGTGACTCTTTTTTGAATGGGATGTGCATGTTATATCCGTGATATTGTATCTTCCTAAGTGTCATAATGTTAAGCACTTATAACATGCTTAATCTGAATATTTTTATTTGTTAGCTCTAATTAGTTCCTTCGGCTAATTGAATTAGGATGAAAGAGTGTGTCCCTACCTAATTATGTCTATAAAAAAGGAAGAGAATGACTATTCCAAAGATCATTTAATTTATAATTAAATTCATATTCTCATATTTTGTTTTATGAAGGTCATCCCATTGAAATGGTCTAATTATATCCTAACAATATAACTGTGGTCAAGCACATCAATATTATTGTCCATAGGAGATATGGAAACAATATAAGGAACATGGATAAGTGAAGTGATGGTATCCAATAGGGAAGATAATAACTAAACCAATGAATAGGGAAAAGCTATACACATGGTGAACCGAGACCTCCATAGTAATGTAACTCCATTCGAATGAGAAAAGGACATGAGTGTATCAAGTATGGTGGAATCAAATATCACAAAATATTTAATATAGGCATGGATAGAGGCCAAGAACGAAGGATGATGAGAGATCAAGTTAAAATATATAACAATGACGCACAAACAATGATGGGTGGGTATGGATGAAAGAAGAGCATTGGAATAAAGGCCCAAACCCTAATAAAGATAAATCATTGTTAATTAAACAAGAGTGGATCCAAATACTATCTAGATTTGATACAAGATAAATGTAAAAAGAGAATTAGATATAAAAATTATGAGGAAGGAATAAACGATAAGGAAATCTCCCTAGGGGGTGTAGGAAAGTTAGGTCCACATAAAATGTAAAGTAATAAAATAAATCTCTTTTATAATAATTTACCTAGGAAAAAAACAATGATAAAAGCCTAAGATTCCAGAGCTAGGACTTATCATGGAAAATTGTAAATAATTATATTCCCAAACTAAATACATAAATTAAATGCATGGATATTTACTTCTTATTTTTTTATTTAGTATTTGTTGTCCAAGTGAAAGATTTGTTGATGTCTTAAAAATTCGTGTTATGTTGTTGACTTGTAGATTTAACTATGCACTAGTTTGAGATCACTTCCATGAGTGTAGAACTAATTTTGACATGCTTAAGTGAACCTATGACTTGTAAACTTGATTTGGTTGTTTTATGCAAACAAGAACATGTTCATCTTGATTTCTGACATTTGGATTTATGTAAATACAAGCGATGTTTAAAAACATTTTTGACATATCTATTAGATTGGGAGGTCAAGTTCTTCTTAGTCAAACCTCGAGTAGACTAGATTTATGGATCAAAGTGAAAGGTTTGAATACAACAATCAAGCATATTATAAACCCATGATGATGTCATAAGCAAACAAATGCATAATATATGGTTCCTTTAAACACTCAAGTGTACATTTTTTTCCCACACTCCCACATGCCAAATAATTTCAAAATGAAAGAATGCATGCCCTTAATACAACAACGAATCACACAAATTAACACTAACATATGTTAGGTTTCCTCATAACAGTTAGTAAAATTGTTAACAAGGAAATAATTTAAATTTTAAATTTAAAAAATTCAAGATTTAAAATTGTTAACAAGGAAATAATTTGAATTTTAAAAATTTAAAATTTCAAGGTCTAAATCCACGACTACAAGATGGCCCACATATCAAATTCACATCTACAAATATAATGTCATAATAAATAATACTCTACAAATCATATCAATCTATAAAAATCAATAATAATATAGATCAAGTTTATATAAAACTATATTCTTACATTATAATACTTTAATTAAAATAAATGAAAAAAAAATTAAAAAAATATGAGATGTTGAACTATACCCTAACCTTAACAACCTCATTATTTGAGATATATTCCATAAAATAGACGTACTTAAACAATTAACAACCTCAACTCGCTCTCAAAAGATACCATAACGATCTCACCACTTCAATAAATGTTGAAAACGAAATTTTCCCCATTAAAAAATTATAAAAATCATTTGATTTATTCTATTCTTCGTGGAAATTTGGTAGGCTGTTCGCTGATGGTGAAGTTTAATAAAAACAATGTGTTAAACAAGGCTACAAATTTTAGAACAAGATAGGCCTCTTACTATTGCTTAACAATCTTAATATATCTTTATATAAAAAGAGATTGAAGAACTTCTAGTATATTTCAATTCTTAAAATAAGTTGTACATTTCTAATGAAATTGAAAAAAAAATTCCATTTTTTCTTAATATGCACTCTATTTAATGATCTATAAGACACATTTTTGTTAATATATGTAGTAATAATTTGGTTCATAATAATTTGTGTTAAGCATCTTTTAGGAGAAGTCATCTATGGAGTTTAGGAGAAGTGGGTCAACAACCTTTGACGAAGTGTGAGTGACTTTGATCTTTTAAGTGTGGTGATAATCTATAGGAAGAACTTATTTTGCATGTAATGTGTGGCATGTTGATGTCATGATATGGTCATGACATGGTTGTGTGATTGTTGATATTATATGTGGCAGATAGACAATTAGATGGTTGCAATTTTTTGTTGGATGGTTTTGTGGATATTATATGTGGCAGATACCAATTTGCTAAAGTTGGATGTTGTTTGATGTGGTTGGATTAAATATATCCTAAAGGTGTGAAGTTTGAGTTAGAGGTTTTATGTTGTTACTCTACAAATTAAGGTTGTGTGTGAAAGCGACCTATTGTACTAGATGTAATTTTCTTAAATAATGCAATTATGAATGTCCTTTTGCTAGTGGATTTTATACATAAGAATTTCCCACGTAAATTTGTGCTTCATGTGTATATGTGACTTGTGTACTATTTCATGTGCTTCCTTTAATGTTGCTAAATTGAATTGTATAACATAATTATTTTTCCCCTTAATCTTAAGGTGTTCCAACATCCTAATAAATTAATTGTCCATATTATAAATTTATTCCAAACATTTGGTATCATAACATGTTCTATGGCCAAATACCACATTGTTTGGAGTTATATCCTTACATGTGTTGTGATGTAACCCTCAACTATTTGTGAAACCCTAGGTGTAAGGTAGTTTAATATATTTATAAGTAGTTGTCATAGGATCCTTTGAAGAATCTATAAAAACACAGAGCAAGTGATTTGTTAGATTCATAATGAGCATGTCAAGGTCTGATATTAAGAAGTTCAATGGTTAGAACTTTGAGTTACGAAAGTTATGACCTCTTAGTAGAAAGGGATTAATGTATAGTGATATTATTGTTGCTTGTAAACACACCCCATTTTCCTTAAAGAAAATAGGGGCCCCCTCTTTTTAATATCTTAAGTCTTTTGGGATCTTGATTGACTTTTAATTATTAATTTTAAGTCATGGTTCAATGAAGATGGTCACTTGGTTAGTTGAGGCATGGTTTGATGACTATTTAGTGAGAATTGAGTTTGAGGAACCCATTGCATTATTTGACTTGATTGCTTGATTTGTCTTTGTACTATGGGTAGTACAACTTTTAGCTTATGATCCTAATTGATTTTTTAGTGCTCTAGATGATATTGCTCTCATTGATTTGATAGTCCTAGTGCCATTTTGGTTATGGTCCTAGCATCCTTAAGCTCTTTACATGTAGTTTTTAATCCTCAACCTTGTAGCTTGGATTGCACTAGATACACACTTGGATGATATGATCTTTATGTGTGGTCTTAGAGATTAGGTTTAACATTATATTCTTGTTAAAAAAATTTGGTCATGCCTTACTTGAAAAGGTACTTGGTCCTATACTTACACATAGCTAAAACCTTAGGGAAGGTGAAGTTCATGGTCTTAAGCCTTTGGATAGTTGGGAATACCTTTATAATGGTGGAATTATGTGCTTAAATCCATTGGAAATTATTTACAAAGCCTTATAAAATCTTTTAGACGTGAGAATTTGTATTAGGCTTGGTGGGAAAGTAAAAAATGCATGCAACAAGTCATGGTTGGCTAACACACACCTAAACCATGAAGGGAGGAATCTTTAAATTAGTTGTTAGGACCTCCTCTATTGGATCTCCACCAATTGATGCCCATCATTGGATGATTATTTAGTAACACAATACTATTTTCCTTTTTTCCATTATTATTGAATGTAACTTTGATGGGCACTATGCTTTGTAGTTGATGTTTTAAGGGACTATAGGAATGTAACCTTCATATGTGTCATTATAGGACCCAACCATATGTACTCCATGAAATAAATTATGTATCATATATATCTATGTTCGTATTTAGGACCCCACCATATATACATGTTCAACACTTGGATTGAAATGATGTAGCACATGTATGGGATATTTATTATTGACATGGGTTTTCAAGACTACAACCTATGATGTGATTACAACCCTATTGCCTTGGACTGATAACATGCCTTGGTTAACGACACATGGAAATCCATGGTGATGAGTCTAGTTATTAGTTGGTTTTTTTTATGTTTTTATGCATACTCATAGATATTTCCAGACATTTATATCATACATATTCCTAAACTTAACTCTTTTATGCTCATTATGCAAACATAGACCTGATTTGAAGTATATAGAAATATGGTTATAATGGGGTAAGTGCACAAAGATGGTTCCCAAAAAGGGGCCTTAAGTGGCCACTTTTTTTTTGAAATAAGGAAATACTAACCTTGGACGTGAAATTCAAGATAGTTACACTTAAAATTTTGAGATGGAACAAAAATAAAGATTGAAGTGCTCCGAGTCTACTTTCTAAAAAACTAATTTATTTTCAAAATGGTTGAGATTAAGGGGTTCAAAAGAGGGACGTGCACAAATTGGTGATGTTTTTGTCAGAAAAACATAACATACCAACTCTTGTATGTCCCTAGCACAGTGAACTTTTTTTTAGTATTTTTAAAATCGCTACGGTGAGAAGTTAGCTAACAATACGTAGTTGATGCAAAAAATTTCTGATAAATTTTTAATGAATATTTGATTTTTTACTAATTTTCTAAGTGGAAACTTCCTAAAAAATAGAATTTTGGCCATGCTACCCCTACAAAATTTGGAAACTAAAATTAATTTAAAAAAAAAAAATTGTAGAAAGGAATCTAGTTTCTAAAAATGTAATTTATTTGAAATTTCGATGAACAGTTAATTTATAACAAAAAAAACACCAAACATTGTTTTTTGACAAAAAGAGACACACAAACAAAAAAAATTATGGATGAAAGGCTTAACATTGTCAGAAAGTGAAAAAATTACTTCGTTGGATAGCTAAGAGAGAACCTAACATTACCGAGATGTTCGATTTGTCGACATTGAACCACGTGCAATCCTGATGGTGAGCATGAACCCGATTATGTGAAATATTGTAGAATTTGCAAAAACATGTCTCTAGTCATTGGGAATGCCCTCCAAGCCTTTGGGTTAGTATTCCAAGGAAAATACCAATCCCAAGGCTTGGGGATTCCCAAAGCAAGATATAACACAAGCGCATTATAACACAAGCGCGTTATAACGCAAGCGCATTATAATGCGCTCGTGTTATATCTTAGTTTTGACATGGCTTTTGTGTTTTTCGAATGCATTGACAAAATGCGAGCATGTTATAATGTGCTCACATTTTGATCTATATCGAATTTATTTTTCTTCTTTTTTTTTTCTTTCTTCTCGTTATCTTTGAGGGAAACTATATACATGAAATAAAAATTTAAGTATAAGTTGACATTTACATATGGAAATTTACTTTCTTATACTTTAAGTTATATTTCATGTATATAGTTTCAAGATGTTTGAGAGTGGTTTCAGATCTCTAGGAGTTATAATGCAAATTCTAGTTTTTGGAAGATCTCACAAATTTTTATCCCTTACACTCTAAAATTTTCTCTCACTATCTCCATCCCTTTATCTAACTCTCTCTCCCTTGATCTCAAGAACTCTCTCTCTCTCTCCATCACTCCCTACCACTCTCTATTTCTCTCTACCTCACCTCTCTCACACCTCCCTCTCTCTCCCTCCATACTTCTCTCTCCCTCTCTTCTTACCTATCTACTCTCTATCTCCCAATCCCTCTCTACCTACCTCTGTATCCATCAAACCTTACCATTCTATCTCTACACCTCTTTATCTCACCTTTCTATCCCTCCCTACCTCTACCTCCATCCCTCATTCCCTCTCTACTTCTCTCTATCTCTCCTCTCTCTCTACCTCTCCTTCCCTCTCTATTTATCTTTATCTCCTCTCTCCCTCTCTCTACCTACCTCTCCTTCCCCCACTCTATTTCTCTCTATCTCACCTCTCTCTCCCTCACTACATCTCCCTCCCTCTCTTCCTTCCTCTCTACTTATCTATATCTCCCCTCTCCCTATCTACTTAGTTCTCCATCCATCACAACCTACCACTCTCTCTATTACTCTCTATCTCACCTCCCAGTCTCTCCATCCATACCTCTCCCTCTCCTTCCCTCTCTAGTCTCTATGTACCTAATCCCTCTCTACCTAACACTCCATCCATCACTCCCAAAGACTCTCTCTACACCTCTCTATCTCAGTTCTCTCCCTTCCTCCCTCATTCCCTCTCTACTTCTCTCTCTACCTCTCCTTCCCTCTCTAATTATCTTTATCTCCCCTAGCCCTCTCTCTTTCTCACTAGATGTCTCCCTCCCTACCTTCCCCCCCCCTCTCTCTCTCTCTCTCTCTCTCCCCTCCCTCACCCTCTTTCTCTCTCACTCTCTCCTCTCTATCTCACCATTCTCTCTTTCCCTCTCTGTAACTCTCTACTTCTCTATACGTCACCATTCTCTCTCTACATATTTTTATCTCACCTATCCCTCTTTACCTCTCCCTTCCTCCCCTCTCTCACCCACCCTCCTTCCTTCCCTCTATCTCTATCTCTCTCTACTTATCTCTATTGCATCTATCCCTCTCTACCCACATATCCCTCTATCACTCCCTACCACACTCTCTTTACTACTCTCTATCTCACCTCTCCCTCCATTTGTCCTTCCTTATCTACTTTTTATCTCTCATGTCTCTCTACCTCTCCTTCCCCTCTACTTATCTTTATCTCCTCTTTCCATCCCAACCCCTCTCTCTCTCCCCAACCCCTCCCTCCCCCTATGAGGGTTAAGGGTGTAAGGTTTAGTATTTAAGGTATAGGGTTGAGGTTATAGGGTTAAGTGCATAGGGAATAGGGGTTAGGGTTTAGGATATTAGGTATAAAGTTGATGGTATAGGGTACAGGGATGAGGGATGAGAGTTTAGGCTTTAGGGTTTAAGGTATAGGGTTGAGGGTTGAGGGATAGTGTTTAGGGTTTAGGGTATAAGGTTAAGTGTATAGGGTATATGGATTATGGTTTAGGATATTGGGTATATAGTTGAGGGTATTGGTTTGAGGATATTAGGTTAAGGGTTGATGGTTTAGGGTTTAGGATTTATGTATAAGTTTGATGGTTGAGGGTTGAGGTATAATGTTCAGGGTTGAGGGTATGAGGTTAAGTGTATAGGGTATAGGTATTAGGGTTTAGGGTGTAGGGTTAAGGGTATAAGGTATATGGTTAAGGCCTGAGAGTGTAGGATTTGTCGTTTAAGTATAGGGTTGAGGGATAATGTTTAGGGTTTAGGGTATAAGGTTGAGGGTGTAGGGTATAGAGATGAGGGTTGAGGGTGTATGGTTTAGGAGTTTAAGGTATAGGGTTGAGGGTTGAGGATAGTGTTCAAGGTTGAGGGTATAGGGAAAGTGTATAGGGTATAGGGATTAGGGTTTAAGAATATTGGGTATAGGGTTGAGGATATTAAGGTTTAGGATTGAGGTTTAGGGTTTTAGGGTTTAGTGTACAAGGTTGAATGTAGGGTTTAGGGTTTAAGTATAGGGTTGAGGGATGATGTTCAGGGCTTAGGCTAAAAGGTTGAGGTTATAGGGTATAGGGATGAGGGTTGAAGGTGTAGGGTTTAGGGTTGAAGGTATAGGGTTGACGGTTGAGGTATAGTGTTCAAGGTTAGGGGTGTACAGTTAAGTGTATAAGGTATAGGGATTAGGGTTTAGGATATTGTGTATCGATTTGAGGGTATTGGGTTTAGGGTTGAGGTTTTAGGGTTCAAGGTTTAGGGTACAAGGTTTAATGTAGGGTTTAGTATTTAATTATAGGGTTAAGGGTTCAAGGATAATTTTTAGGGTTTAGGGTATAAGGTATAGGGATGAGGGTTGAGGGTGTAGGGTTTATGGTTTAATTCTTGACCCTCAACCCTCTACCCTCAACCTTAAACCCTCAACCCTCATCCCTTAAACCCTCTACCCTATACATTAAACCCTCAACCCTCAATTCTCAACCCTCATACCTTAATCCCTCAACCCTCAACCCTTAAACCCTTAACCCTATACCCTTTACCCTCTACCCTATGCATTAGACCCTCAACCCTAATCCTTCAACCATATACCCTCAAACCTATACCCTAAACCCTAAACCCTCTACCCTCAACCCTAAAATCTTAACCATAAACCCTTAATACCTCAACCATTAAACCCTCAATCCTCTACCCTCTACCCTCAACCTCAACCCTTAAACCCTAATCCCTCAACCCATTTATCCTCTACCCTATACATTGGACCCTCAACCCTATACCCTCAATCATCTACCCTCTACCTTAAACCCTCAACCCTCTACCCTTAAACCCTCTACCCTCTACCCTCTACCCTATACATTAAATCCTCAACCCTCAATTCTCAACCCTCAACCCTTAAACCCTTAACCCTCAACCTCTATACCCTCTACCATATACATTGGACCCTCAACCTAATCCTTCAACCATATACCCTCAAACCTATACCCTCTACCCTCTACCCTCTACCCTCAACCCTAAACCCTCAACCCTAAACCCTTAAAAATTCTACCCTCTACCCTCAACCCTAATCCCTCAACCCTATACCCTCAACCCTTATCCCTTTCTCTATATATATACATCTCACCTCTCTCTCCCTCCCTCTCTCCTTCCCTATCTAATTGTCTCTATCTACCCTCTCCCTCTTTATACGTACCTCTTTCTCAATCAATCCCTATCACTCTCTCTTTCCCCCTCTATCTATCTTCCTCCCACTTCCTCTCCATCACTCCCTCTCTCCCACTCCCTCTTAGGGTTTAGGGATTAGGGTAGAGAGTTTTCTTGGGTTTAACGGTTTAAGGGTTGAGGGTATAGAACCAATACCCTCTACCCTCAACCCTAATCCATCAACCCTATACTCTCAACCCAATACCCTAAATCATCAACCCTATAGGTCCTCCACCCTAATCCCTCAACCCTATACCCTCAAACCTTATCCCTTTCTCTCTATATATGCATCTCACCTCTCTCTCCCTCCCTCTCTCCTACCCTCTCTAATTGTCTCTATCTACCCTCTCCCTCTTTCTACATACCTCTTGCTCAATCAATCCCTACCACTCTCTCTCACTCCCTATATCTATCTCTCTCTACCTCTCCATCACTCCCTTTCTCTCCCACTCCCTCTTTGGGTTTAGGGATTATGGTAGAAAGTTTTCTTTGGTTTAGGGTAGAGACCCAATACCCTCTACCCTCAACCCTAATTCCCCAACCCTATACCCTCAACCCAATACCCAAAAACCATCAACTGTATAGGTCCTCCACCCTAATCCTCAACCCTATACCATCAAACCCAATAGCCTAAATCATCAACCTTATAGGGATTAGGGTAGAGAGTTTTCTTAGGTTCAAGGGTTTAAGGGTTGAGGTATTAGGGTTGAGGGTAGAGACCTAATACCCTCTACCCTCAACCCTAATCCCTCAACCCTATACCCTCAACCCAATACCCTTAATCATCAACCATATAGGTCCTCCACCCTAATCCTCAACCCTATACCCTCAAACAATATCTATTCTCTCTATCTATGCATCCCACCCCTCTTTCCCTCCCTCTCTCCTACCCTCTCTAATTATCTCTATCTAACCTATCCCTCTTTCTATGTACCTCTTGCTCAATCAATCCCTACCACTCTCTCTCACTCCCTCTATTTATCTCTCTCTATCTCCCTCCCACTACCTCTCCATCACTTGGCCTATTTTAAAAAAATGGGTCTAAGAAATGGAGTCTCCCGATGATTTACATCACTAGGAGACCCCATTTCTTGGACCCAATTTTTCAAATAGGCCACTACATTGCCAATTTCACTGAATTGGCAAGCTAGTGGGCCCACTAGCTTGGAAATTCAGTGAAATTGGCAACCTAACTTACATGTTTCAAAAAATGGGTCCAAGAGATGGGGTTTCCCAATAATGTAAATCACCAGGAGACCCCATCTCTTGGACCTATTTTCTTCAAATAGGCCACTACATTCCCAATTTCACCAAATTAGCAAGCTAGGGTAGAGGGGAGAGAGATAGAAGGATTGAGTGAGTGAGAGAGAGAGACTTGAGAGAGGGAGAGGGGGTAGGAGGGGCATACTTGAGAGAGAGAGAGAGTGAGGGAGGGGGAGAGAGATAGAGGGTAGAGGGGAGATAGATAGAAGGAGTGAGAGAGTGAGAGAAAGAGACTTGAGAGAGGGAGAGGGGGTAGGAGGGAGATACATGAAAGAGAGAGGGGGGGTGTGAGGGATAGATCTTATAGACATAGACATAGAGAGAGAGAGAGTTCTCTAGTTAGGGTGGGAGGGAGAGACCTAGGGGAGATACATAGAGAGATAATTCTCTAGTTAGGGTGGGAGGGATACTTGAGAAGAGGGGGAGGGGTGAGAGGGAGAGACCTAAGAGAGAGAGAGAGAGTTATCTAGTTAGGGTGGGAGAGAGACTTGAAAAGAAGGGGAGGGGTGGAGGAGACCCAGAGAGAAAGAGAGCATCTACTAGGGTGGAGGAGAGACTTGAGAGAGGAGGATGGGAGAGACAGAGCCAAAAGAGAGGTAGAGATGGAGAGAGAGAGAGAGAGTTTTAGGTGGGAGGAGAGACTTAAGAGGAGAGAGGATGGAGAGGAGACCTAGAGAGAGAGAGATCTCTAGTTAGGGTGAGAGAGAGAGAGTTCCCTAGTGAGGGGTGGGAGGGAGAGGGGGGGAGAGAGAGAGAGGGAGGGGAGAGAGAGAGAGAGAGAGAGAGAGAGAGAGAGAGAGAGAGGGAGGGGTGTGAGGGAGGACTAGATAGAGTGTGTTCTCTAGTTAGTGTGGGAGGGAGAGACTTGTGGGAGGGGGAGGGGGTGGTAGGGAAAGACTTGAGAGAGGGAGAGGGGGTGGCAGGGAGAGACTTGAGAGAGAGAGGGGGTAGGATAGAGAGACTTGAGAGAAGGGGAGGGGTTGGGAGGGATAGACTTGAGAGAGAGGGAGGGGTGGGAGGGATAAACTTGAGAGAGAGGGAGAGGCAGAGGGAGATAGAAGGAGGGAGAGATAGAGAGTTCTCTAGTTAGGGTGGGAGGAAGGGAGAAAGGTTGGGAGAGGGAGAGGGGGTGGCAGAGATATAGGGGCTGAGAGGAAGAGAGAGATTCTCTAGTTATGGTGGAAGGGAGAGACTTGAGAGAGGGGGTGGGAAGGAGAGACCCGAGAGAGAGAGAGAGAGAGAGAGAGAGAGAGAGAGAGAGAGAGAGATCTAGTTAGGGTGGGAAGGAAATACTTGAGAAGAGGGGAAGGGGTGGGAGGGAGAGACCTGAGAGAGACAGAGAGAATGAGATTTTTCTCTAATTAGGGTGGGAAGGAGAGACTTGAGAGAGGGAGAGGGGACCTAGGAGAGAGAGATAGAGGGAGTGAGTGATATACCTGACAGAAAGACAGAGAGAGTGAGAGATATACCTAGGAGAGAGAGAGGGGGTGGGAGGGATAGAAGGAGGGATAAAACTGAGAGAGAGGTGGGAGAGAGGGGTATAAACCTATATCCTAAGCCATAAACCATAAAGCCTAAACAATAAATACTAAACCCTAAACCCTAAACCCTAAACCATAAATACTAAACCAAAGAGAGAGAGAGAGAGAACCACAAAGGGAAGGAGGAAGGTTGGGAGATTAAGAGAGAGGGAGAGAGAGGGAGAGGGGGAGGGGGAGGGAGAGGGAATGAGGGATGGAGAGGTAGAGATGGAGAGAGGTAGAGAAAAGTATATAGGGAAGGAGAGATAGAGAGGGAGGAGGAGGGAGGGAGAGAGAGAGAAGTAGAGAGGGGAGGAGGGAGGGATAGAGGGAAAGAGAAGTGTGATAAAGAGAATGAAAGAGAGAGGGAAGGAGGAAGGTGGAGAGATTAAGAGAGAGGAGGGAGGGTGAGAGATAGGCAGAGAGGGATAGGTTAGATAAAGAGAAGTAGAGAGGGAAGGTGGCTGGGATGAAGGAAGAGAGAGAGAGAGGAGGGAGGGAGAGAGAGGTAAAGAGGGATAGGTTAGATAGAGTGAAGTAGAGAGGGAACGTGGGTGGGAGAAAGGAAGAGAGAGAGAGGGGAGATAGAGAAAATTAGAGAGGAGGAGGGAGGAGGAAAGAGAGGATGTAGGGGAGAGCCGGTTAGATAGATAGAAGCATAGAGGGAAGGAGAGAGGAGAGATAGGTCTAGAGCATAAGGATAAAAAATGAGTGAGATAGAGAGAGAAAGATGATATAACTTTCTGATTACTGAAATTTGACCTCATGATTATTGAAATTTGACATGTTGATTACTAAAATTTGACTAAGTCTTAAATTTTTTAGATCTTCCAAAAACTAGAATTTGTATTATAACTCCTAGAGATCTGAAACCACTCTCAAACATCTTGAAACCATATACATGAAATATAACTTAAAGTATAAGAAAGTAAATGTCCATATGTAAATGTCAACTTATACTTAAATGTTTATTTCATTTATATAGTTTCCTTGAAAGATAACAAGAAGAAAGAGACAAGAAAAAGAGAAGAAAAAAATTCAATGTAGACCAAAACACAAGCGCGTTGTTTCGAAAATATTTTTTTCATTTCAAAAAATGCATATTTTTTGAACTCAAAATGTGCTCATTTTTTGAAATTTAAAGCATAACGCGAGTGCCTTATAATGCGCTCGCATTATGGCTTGGTAATGACCGATCCTAGGCTCGGTCATTACCAAACCATAACACGAGCACATTTTACTATAATGTGTGAGCATGTTTTCGCTACTACAGGATGAAAAGTAAATTGGCCACAAATTGGCTACCCATCTTCTTGCACCCGCCCAATGTGATAGTTATTGTATAGTTAATGTGTGGATATGTATTAGTTGCAATGAATATCTATGCTTAAGCTATGGTTATTAGTATTGTGTAGATGTTGTATGAACTAACTCTTTGTAGATAAGGAGCCATAGGAGGTAGACTATAGCCCACAACAACTAGGAGAAACAACTCACAACCAAACGAGTTTCCAAATAGCAATGCAAGGGAGGTTCTAGAATAAGCTGAGCATAACATATGCAGAAATGGAGGCACTTATTGAGGATGATTGTGAATCATCATAAAATTTAATAAATAAATTGAAGGAGAATAACTCTATTATAGTTGGGAGTATAACATGACTATTTCAATAGTACACATTCTAGTTCTTGTTGCAAAAAAGTCATGTAGAACTCTATTTGGACTCTTCTTCCTTTTTCATTTATAGTTTAGTTGCTCAAAATTTATCACACTTTGTTCTGTAGGGAGTGGTAATTTATGATTTTAGTTTAGAGTCCTTATTTTAATAAAATCCCCCATCCCTATATGTATGGTTCAGTGGTCGAGGAATTAGTTAAGTTGGTTGATTATTCAGTAGAAGATATAGCAATAAGATGCTTTCAGTTAAAGTTCTTGTTTTCACACAAACAATATTCATGATCTTATGAATAAGATATTTCAGCAGAATCTTAGATTGTGATATTTTGAGTTATGCAATATATTGTTTTTAGTTATTTCCATGATTACATTAATCTGAGGAACTATATTTGGATTAAGCCCATGGAGACAGTCACTTGAGAAAGGGCCACTCAAGGTAACTGTTCTCCAATTTATTTTATGTACATTTATTTATGTTGTAGTAGTTACTCCATGAATGCATGTTATCTTAATTACATTCTTTATGTTACAATTATAAATGAATTCATGAAAAAATATTGTCTTACATTCATGCTTTAGTTTTCTTCAATCTATTATACTCTAGAGTGTAGGTGTAATTAACAATGTTGGTTGATTCTAGGATTCATTTCTTGATAGTGAACTAGTCAAAGTCTTTTGTTGTAGGTACTCATAGCAATAGTGCCAACATTACTTCTTTTACTATTATGCAGTTTATATTTTTTAGTATGTGTAAACACCTATGCTAGGATGATAGAGGTAGTATGATTCTTTGGAAGCACATACAATGCTAACATTATCATAGTAGCGACATTAGTAGGGACTCTACCTTTTTGGCACCATTGTCGAGGATGGTATTACTTTCAAAGATTTATTTTTGTTATTTCAAGCTTTCATAGTTTAAAAATTTTCTCCTACTTATCTCATACACATCCTAAACATGGTGATTAACCCTCTTTCCCATCATGCATGAAGACACTTGTATGTTAGGACTGGAAAATTTAAAAGCTTTATTTAAATAAGGTGCACATAGATTACAATTTAATACCCTTAATCATCAACCGTATAGGTCCTCCACCCTAATCCTCAACCCTATACCCTCAAACCATATCCCTTCTCTCTATCTATACAAATCACCTCTCTCTCCCCCCCTCTCTCCTACCCTCCCTAATTGTCTCTATCTACCCTCTCCCTCTTTCTATGTACCTCTTGCTCAATCAATCCCTACCACTCTCTCTCACTCCCTTTATCTATCTCTCTTTATCTTCTTCCCACTACCTCTCCATCACTTGGCCTACTTAAAAAAATGGGTTCGAGAAATGGGGTCTCCCGATGATTTACATCACTAAGAGACCCCATTTCTTGGACCCATTTTTTTAAATCGGCCACTACATTGCCAATTTCACCGAATTGGCAAGCTAGTGGGCCCACTAGCTTTGCAATTTTCTGAAATTGGCAACCTAACTTACATGTTTCAAAAAATGGGTCCAAGAGATGGGGTCTCCCGGTGATGTAAATCACCAGGAGACCCCATCTCTTGGACCCATTTTTTCAAATAGGCCACTACATTCCCAATTTCACTGAATTAGCAAGCTAGGCTAGAGGGTTTAAGGGTTTAAGGGTTAAGGGTAGAGGGGAGAGAGATAGAAGGAGTGAGTGAGTGAGAGAGCGAGACTTGAGAGAGGGAGATGGGTTAGGAGGGAGAGACTTGAGAGAAAGAGAGAGAGGGAGGGAGTGGGAGAGAGATAGAGGGTAGAGGGTTTAAGGGTTAAGGGTAGAGGGGAGAAGGATAGGATTGAGTGAGAGAGATACTTGAGAGAGGGAGAGGGGGTAGGAAGGAGAGGCTTGATAGAGATAGAGGGTAGAGGGTAGAGGGTTTAAGGGTTAAGGGTTAAGGGTTTAGGTTTAGGGCTCAGGGTTAAGGGCAGAGGGGAGAGAGACAGAGGAGTGAGTGAGAGAGAGACCTGAGAGAAGGAGAGGGGGTGGGAGGTAGAGACTTGAGAGAGAGACAGAGACAGACAGAGGGAGTGAGTGGGAGAGAGATAGAGGGTAGAGGGTCCACCAAATTCATTCGGTGAAATTGACAACCTACTTAGCCTATTGAAAGGGTCCAATCGGTCTCCCAATGATTTACATCACCAGAGACCCCATTTCTTGGACCCATTTTTCAAACAGCCACTACATTGTCAATTTCAGTGAATTGGCAAGTCAATAGGCCCACTAGCTTGCCAATTTGGTGAAATTGGCAACCTAACCTTCCCTATTTGAAAAAATGGGTCCAAGAAATGTGGTCTCCTCGTGATGTAAATCATTAGGAGACCCAATTTCTTAGACCCATTTTTTCAAACAGGCCACTACATTGCCAATTTCACCGAATTGGCAAGCCAATGGGCCCACTAGCTTGGCAATTCAGTGAAATTGGCAACCTAACTTTCCTATTTGAAAAAATGGGTCCAAGAAATGGGGTCTCCCGATGATGTAAATCACCAGGAGACCTCGTTTCTTGGAACGTTTTTTTTCAAACAGACCACTACATTTCCAATTTCACCGAATTGACAAGCTAGGGTAGAGGGTTTAATAGTTTAAGGGTAGAGGGGAGAGAGATAGAAGGATTGAGTGAGTGAGAAAGAGAAACTTGAGAGAGGGAGAGGGGTAGGAGGGAGATACTTAAGAGAGAGAGAGAGAGTGAGGGAGTGGGAGAGAGATAAAGGGTAGAGGGGAGAGAGATAGGAATGAGAGAGTGAGAGAGAGAGACCTTAGAGAGGGAGAGGGGGTAGGAGGGAGAGACATTAGAGAGAGAGGGGGGATGTGAGGGATAGACCTTATATACATAGACATAGAGAGAGAAAGTTCTCTAGTTAGGGTGGGAGGGAGAGACCTAAGAGAGGGAGAGGGGGTGGGAGGGAGAGACCTAGGAGAGAGAGAGAGAGAGAGTTCTCTAGTTAGGGTGGGAGGGGTGGGAGGGAGAGACCTGAGAGAGAGAGAGTTCTCTAGTTATGGTGGGAGGGAGAGACTTGGGAGAGGGAGAGGGGGTGGGAGGGAGAGACCTAAGATATGGAGAGGGGGTGGGAGGGAGAGAGAGGGAGAGGGATAGATAGGGAGTGGGAGAGAGATAGAGAGAGAGAGATAGAGATTGAGAGAGAGAGTGAGTGAGGGGGTGTGAGGGAGAGACCAAAGAGAGTGTGTGTTCTCTAGTTAGCGTGGAAGGGAGAGACCATAGAGAGGGGGAGGGGGTGGCAGGGAGAGACTTGAGAGAGAGAGAGGGGGGGGTAGGATGGAGACTTGAGAGAAGGGGACGGATTGGGAGGGATAGACTTGAGAGAGAGGGAGGGGGTGGGAGGATAGACCTGAGAGAGAGGGAGAGGCAGAGGGAGATAGAAGGAGGGAGAGACTTAAGAGAGGGAGAGGGGGTGGCAGAGATATAGGGGTTGAG
>VDFB02156487.1:161344-248872 GCA_007258455.2 Sequoia sempervirens | reverse complement strand
ATAGAGAGACAGAGACAGAGAGACAGAGATAGAGACAGAGACAGAGACAGAGATAGACAGAGACAGACAGAGACAGATAGAGACAGAGACAGACAGAGACAGAGACAGAGACAGACAAAAGAGAGAGACGAGAGAGACAGAGAGAAGGTGAGGAAAAGACCCAGGAGAGAGAGAGAGAGGTGTGTGTGTGTGTCCTCTAGTTAGGGTGGGAGGGGAGATACTTGAGAAGAGGGGGAGGGGGAGGGAGGGAGAGACCCGAGAGAGAGAGAGAGAGAGAGAGAGAGAGAGAGAGAGAGAGAGAGAGAGAGAGAGTTTTCTCTCATTAGGGTCGAAGGGAGAGACTTGAGAGAGGGAGAGGGGACCTAGTTGGGAGACCTGAGAGAGACAGATAGAGATAGAGGGAGTGAGAGATATACCTGAGAGAGAGAGAGAGTGAGAGATATACCTAGGAGAGAGAGGGGGGTGGGAGGGATAGAAGGAGGGATAGAACTGAGAGAGAGGGGGTTGGACCTAAAGCCTAAGCCATAAACCATAAAGCCTAAACCCTAAATACTAAACCCTAAACCCTAAACCATAAATCCTAACAAAGAGAGAGAGAGACGGGGGAGGGAGAGAGTGTGTGAGAGAGTGAAATACAAAGGGAATGAGGAAGGTTGGGAGATTAAGAGAGAGGGAGAGAGGGAGGGAGAGTGATAGGGAATGAGGGAGGGAGAGGTAGAGATGGAGAGAGGTAGAGAGAAGTATATAGGGAAGGAGAGATAGAGAGCGAGGAGGAAGGAGAGAGAGAGATAGAGAGAAGTAGAGAGGGGATGAGGGAGGGATAGAAGGAGAGAAGAGTGTGATAAAGAAAATGAGAGAGAGAAGAGGGAAGAAGGAAGGTGGAGAGATTGAGAGAGAGAGGAGGGAGGGTGAGAGATAGGCAGAGAGGGATAGGTTAGATAGAGAGAAGTAGAGAAGGAAGGTGGTTGGGATGAAGGAAGAGAGAGAGGAGGGAGGGAGAGAGAGAGGTAGAGAGGGATAGGTTAGATAGAGTGAAGTAGAGAGGGAAGGTGGGTGGGAGGAAGGAAGAGAGAGAGAGGGGGAGATAGAGAAAATTAGAGAGGGAAGGAAGGAAGGAGGGAGGGATGGAGGGGGAGAGAGAGGTTAGATAGATAAAAGTATAGAGGGAAGGAGAGAGTGTGAGAGAGAGGTATAGAGCATAAGGGATAAAAAATGAGTGAGATAGAGAGAGAAAGATGATACAACTTGCTGATTACTGAAATTTGACCTCCTAATTATTGAAATTTTACATATTGATTACTAAAATTTGACTGTCTTAAATTTTTGAGATCTTCCAAAAACTAGAATTTGTATTATAACTCCTAGAGATCTGAAACCACTCTCAAACATCTTGAAACTATATACATGAAATATAACTTAAAGTATAAGAAAGTAAATGTCCATATGTAAATGTCAACTTATACTTAAATGTTTATTTCATGTATATAGTTTCCTTGAAAGATAACAAGAAAAAAGAGACAAGAAAAAGAGGAAAAAAAATTCAATGTAGACCAAAATGCGAGTGCATCGTTTTGGAAATATTTTTTTGATTTCAAAAAATGCATATTTTTTGAACTCAAAATGTGCGCGTTTTTTGAAATTTAAAGCATAACGCGAGCGCATTATAATGCACTCACATTATGGCTTGGTAATGACCGATCCTAGGCTTGATCATTACCAAGCCATTATGTGAGAACGTTTTACTATAATGCGCGAGCATGTTTTCGCTATTTCAGGATGAAAAAGTAAATTGGTCACAAATTGGCTACCCATCTTTTTGCACCCGCCCAATGTGATAGTTATTGTATAGTTAATGTGTGGATATGTATTAGTTGCAATGAATATCTATGCTTAAGCTATGGTTATTAGTATTGTGTAGATGTTGTATGAACTAACTCTTTGTAGACAAGGAGCCAGAGGAGGTAGACAATAGCCCACAACAACTAGGAGGCACAACTCACAACCAAAGGAGTTTCCAAATAGCGACGCAGGGGAGGTTCTAGAATAAGCTGAGCACAACATATGCAGAAATGGAGGCACTTATTGAGGATGATTGTGAATCATCATGAAATTTAATAAATAAATTGAAGGAGAATAACTCTATTATAGATGGGAGTCTAACGTGACTATTTCAACAGTACACATTGAATAACTCTATTATAGTTGGGAGTCTAACGTGACTATTTCAACAGTACACGTTCTAGTTCTTGTTGCAGCAAAGTCATGTAGAACTCTATTTGGACTCTTCTTCCTTTTTCAGTTATAGTTTAGTTGGTTAGAATTTATCACACTCTATTATGTAGGGAGTGGTAATTTATGTTTTAGTTTAAAGTCCTTATTTTAATAAACTCCCTGTCCCCATATGTATGGTTCAGTGGTCAAGGAATTAGTTAAGTTGGTTGATTATTCAATAGAAGATATAGCAATAAGATGCTTTCAATTAAAGTTCTTGTTTTCACACAGACAATGTTCATGATCTTATGAATAAGATATTTCAACAAAATCCTAGATTGTGATATTTTGAGTTATGCAATATATTGTTTTTAGTTATTTTCATGATTACATTAATCTGAGGAACTAGATTTGGATTAAGCCCATGGAGACAATCACTTGAGAAAGGGCCACTCAAGGTAACTGTTCTCCAATTTATTTTCTATACATTTATTTATGTTGTAGTAGTTACTCCATGAATGCATGTTATCTTAATTACATTCCTTATGTTACAATTATGAATGAATTCATGAAAAAATATTGTCTTACATTCATGCTTTAGTTTTCTTCAATCTATTGTACTCCAGAGTGTAGGTGTAATTAACAGTGTTGGTTAATTCTAGGATTCATTTCTTGATAGTGAACTAGTCACAGTCTTTTGTTGTAGGTACTCATAGAAATAGTGCCAACATTAAACTTCTTTTACTATTATGCAGTTTATGATTTTTTAGCATGTGTAAACACCTATGCTAGGATGATATAGGTAGTTTGAGTCTTTGGAAGCACATACAGTGCTAACATCATCATAGTAGGGACATTAGTAGGGACTCTACCTTTTTGGAACCATTGTCGGGGATGGTATTACTTTCAAAGATTTATTTCTGTTATTTCAAGATTTCATAGTTTAAAAAATTTCTCCTACTTATCGCATACACATCCTAAACATGGTGATTAACCCTCTTTCCCATCATGCATGAAGGCACTTGTATGTTAGGGCTGGAAAATTTAAAAGCTTGATTTAAATAACGTGCACATAGATTACAATCTTAAAGTCATGCTTGTATAGATAGGTTGTATTGTGAGCATATATTAATTATCGAAATCCATGCAAAATTCCAAGAAATGATTAGATTATTTTAGATAAGTGCTAGCTAAGTTTGGATAGAAAATATAGAAGTATTTATAAGTGATTTACTTTGTGAAATTCAACGTTTTTTATACTTTCAAATTTAGAGAATTAAAATTGTAAGAACATTTTTTGTTGGTGTAGGTTTTTAATTTCCCTTTACGATAATTTTTTTCCCCTTAGTTATAGGTTTTTCCTACACTTTTATTAAGCTTGATTAGAGTAATAAAGTGAGTTTACCATTTAATAACTAGGAGATAAATTGATGAGTTGTCTCCACCTTTTAAGGGTGGAGTATTTAATTTTTCATCACTTTATTTAATGTTGGTGGTTATTGGTGGTCTATTCTTATTGGTTGATTTATCACCTCCATCCTCTCCTTAGCTCTATATAAACTCACTACCTAGCTTTTATTTTTCATCTTGGAAGCTTTTAATGCAATTCTGTCATCTTGACATTGCATATCTCTTAGAGTTTTGGTTTGCATCGTTTATGCTTTTTCGGTTTATGTAACTTTGAATTTATCTTAAAAAGTTCCTTGGCTTATTCAATCTATTTCAGATTTCTAATATTGTATTAGAGATTTTGTTTTGAGAAATCTAAGTTCTTAGATTCCTAATTGAGAGATTGATATTTTTATAGAAAATCTTGTAAATTCTCATATGCTATTCTCTTGTGTTTTGAATGATTTGGAGAATCAAAAAGGGTTTGAAAATATGTAATAACCTCTTCATATTGCATATGTGTTTTGTGAGATCTAGATGATTGCAACATTTATGGTTATACTAGTGGTATTTTTTACTATTCCAACTCATCTAGATGTCTTTTCCTCTTCATAATAATGTCAATGATATTTGTCTTCAAATGGACGCAAGATTTAAGGAGAGGTTTTTTGCTGTCAAGTTTCTGTTATCCCACGAGTGCCATCCACATGTAAATGCAAGAGCGCCAATCCCATCTTTTCTCCTACCTCTGGTTCATATTGAAGATTCTTCTGAGCAGTTTGGAAAAAATTCGGTTGCAACCTTGCGCATAGAGGAGTAGCAATGTTTGAGTTCATCATAAGGTGGCTAAAGAAAATGGTTTTTGGTTTTTGGTTTCTGTTATAAAACCCCAAATTGTATGTAGATGGCATAAATCGGTTTTTGTAAGTTCTTTGGCTTCATGTAAAACCATGTTTCCAATCTCTGTAAGTCATATTGTGCAACCACAACTTATTTTTCTTCAAGTTGTTCTTGATATCCTAAAGCTTATTCTGGTACTTTCATAGCCAAATTTTTTGTAATCTTTTATATTGAATATAGTAATATATATATAGGCCTTGGCCTTTTGTAAAAAAAAAAAGCCTAGTACACACTTTTTTTCTCTATTTTTCTATTTTCATGTATGTGTAAAACAAATACCTTGGTGTTTGGTGAAAAACCAACATTCACAAGAAATAAAAATTAATATAATAATAAAATTAAAAATATTTAAAATTATACTTTTTGGAAAGCTTATAATAAGGGCTACATACTTACAAAACATAATTTCTAAATGAATTTATTTAATCCCTCAAAAGGTAAAGAAAAAGTGTTTTTTGTCACCATTTTGATAAGTGCGAAGAAGACTCCATTGTGGGCATGATTTAAGATTGGAGGGGTTCTATCCAAGAGGGTTTGATCTAGTAGGATATTATCTAACCCTCTTCAATTAAAACCCTTTAGATAGAACCCCTCAAGGATTAAATCATTATTTTTTCTAAAAAATGTGATTTTAGATCAAAATTAGGATGTCTCAAGTTTGGGACCCATTATTGTGGGATGACCTAAGGATGGAGGTTCAATGCTCCCCATTCATAGACTCATAAAATATATGAATATAGGTTCATATTCAATGTAAACTAGATGGTTCTAGATATCCAAATAGTCTTGTAAAAGAATATGTCTATGATGGATAATATAGTAATAAATGCCCTTGACTTGACAAAATAATATCATTAATAAGATCTCATGAAAAATATGCTTAAGAAATTGAACCAGAGTTGCATAAAAATATAACACAACAGAAAGAAAACTACCATTATGTATTTGATTATCTTTTTTTTTTAAATTCATTGAATTATAAAGTATTTTTTCTATAACCAAATATGTAAGGACAAAGGAAACTATTATAATTAAGAAAATATAACTAATCATTATTGTTGTCTCAAATATACTATATTTTTAATTTCCAATCAAGAGGATGTACTTGAAATAGTCATGCAAGACATCCCACCACTATAGTTAATAACAATAACTATATAGAATCATAAAAGTAAAATCTATTTTATTGTATAAGGATCTATTTAATTATTTTTTATTATTTTATACATGGTTATTGATAAGATATTATGTACATGATTTGATTCTAAGACCATAACTTTTATGAGAGTCAATTTAATTCTTCAATTTAACCATTGTAAACTATTATCCAAGAAGTTCTACCCTTGTACACTAACCTATTAAAAAAATAATGAACACTTCACTTCTTACATTCTATACATTTTACTTTCTTTGGGTATGTATTATTCATTCTAAGATATTATCCTTGAAATATTTTGTTAATCTAAGATCTAAAAATGAGAAAAGAGGTATAATCAAAAATTAAATTATTCTTTCCTATTTGACAAGATGTAAAGGAATAGTGATTATATATCGATATATATTAAATCCAATCATGAAAGATATATGAACTATATATTATATATCACTTACGTGTTAATCACTACTCCATTTGAAGAAACCTTGAAGATACCTTAATATCCAAATACTTGCTAAGGAGACATCTAAATATTAAATTCCAATTCAAATTTATAAACTGGCAATCTCAAAAAATAGTTCACATGCTTAAAAATTTACAATCTAAAAACTAAACTTAAAGGAATCTTATTCTATCTCCATATTGGGGTAAACAATAGTTATTTCCAAATGAGATCATGCATTGCATATCTTTTTGTATTTAAGCATTTAATAGTATCTTGTCGTATGGACTTAAATATAACATTATTTTTTGTTCTTGTTCTAAAGAATACATCCTTTAAGCTAAGAGGGCATCTAATAATAATTGAGATACATCTAAACATTACATTCCAATACAAATAGACAAACAAGAATTATCAAAAAATAGTTCACATGCTAAAAAAAAATATAATATAACATTCAAAAAAATTAAAGTTGAGAGAATCTTATTCTATCATCACAAGGAAACTTAAATGCCACAATTTATAATTTTACTTAAATATATAGTGCAACATTTTATTAACTTTTTTTATCAAACTATATTATTGTTATTATATAATTTAATATGCAACCATACGAATTGTGAAGAATTAGAGTTCATTAAATGACATAATAGTTTATATAGCTCTTTTATTTACAATACCCGAATTATGTTGAACTCTACCCTAAAAACCAACAAATGTATGTTAAAATCTATCCTAACCCTAATCATCTCATTCTAACTCGTCCATATATACTAAATTAAGATCATCTTTACTCTCAACATTATCCATATGATCTCATAAGAACATTTCAATGAATAATACAAAACTAAGAATAATAATATTAATTTGTTCAATCCAATACAAAATTTAAAATTAAGTAATACACATTTTTAACAAATTCAAAAATATATCTTTTACACACTACAACAACAAAAAAACTACCTTTCTTTTTCTTTTTAACGAAAATATATCATGTCACAAGAACATCAAAGTTTCCCCGATAGAAATTCTTAAAAAGTATGAACAGAACAAAGGAGGGCCACCACGATGCTTCAATGAGAAGATTATAGTTGCAAGTTCTTTTATTTATTCCATTGCTTTATCTTTCATTCCCATTGTTAATATCATAATTCTCTGCATAATTTATTTAAGTATAAATCAATCGCTTCTAAGTTACATGCCATCATTTTACAGAATTATGATCTAGTGACACAAATTACATTTGTATATAGTTGATTTTGAATGGAAAGAGGGACCCATCATCTTGAAGAACTTCAAGCAACAGAATAGAACAGTAATATACAACAGCACTAGAAGAGAATCATAGTACAACTTTCAATAGAAATAGTATGTTATGTTATGTTAGTACTTTATATTATTGGATGGAGGATTTTATATCATTTATAAGATTGTTTTATTATTCAGATTCTTTCTGAAGAGTCCAGTTCTGCAGAGCTGTAAAGTGGTCGAAGTTGATGTTTGTAATGGAGTAGTAGCTCTCAGCGCTGTAAGAAGTTGTAATGGTGTCTCTGTCTGTTTAAGAGCTGAAGCTCAGTTTGTAAGAGTCAAAAGTTGTAACAGCAGTATGTTGATGTTTGTATGAAAGAGCCGAAGCTCAAACAGTATGTAATGTTTCATTTTGATCAATATAAAATTTCCAGTTTTATTTATTTTTGCCCAAAAAAAAAAGAAAGAAAGATTGTTTTAGTATTTGATACTTACTATTCTATAGCGGCACATGAGCCAATATCCCTTACAATATATATATATATATATATTTTGGATTCAACAAGATTTGATCTCTCAAATTATACAATTTTTATTTGAAAAAACAAACTCCAGAATTTCTTTTGTTTAGAATTAACTATATGATTGAATGTTAAAATAGAATAAAGTTCAAAGTTGGCCAATTTCCATAGATGGTTGGAACTTGTTGAACAATCTTTGTCAAAAGTTTGAATAAACCATCTAACTTAGAAAATTCACAGACAAAACGTTATAAATGATAATATGTAGGTGAACCATCGCAATAGATAAAGCGTTACAAAAAAGTATTGTGTGTTGTCGTTGATCAAGCAAAACAAGTTTTTCAGGGAAAACGTCAAACTGCCATGACCTTTAAAAAAGACACAGGAAAACAAGTTGTGTACGTATGAAACTCTGCTTTTAAGCCGTTTGATAATAGCAACTTGTTGTGTCTTATCTAAAAGAAAAAGAGGAAGAAAAAGAGGAAAATGGGTTATTGGGTTTGATTTAAAAATTATATAGGGGAGAGGATCTAGTAGTTGTGCATCTTAACTTTGCGCTTCTAATTATCTTAGGTGGAAATTTCAAATTGCTCCCAATTTTTTACAGCAGTTTACTTGTCAAGTCCCCTTCTTATAACTAAGGTTTCAGGGCCACATCATCAAATATGATGCCACATCAGCATGCTTTTTGTCAAGGTGTCTAAAAAGGCCCAAAAAAATAGTGAGACCAATACTTGTGCATTCATAGCATGTTTTATTGAGCACTGATGTGGAATCACATGATTGGTTGCTTTTTACATGAAAGGAATACATTTTGTTTAATTATGGGTAGTCATCATCAACACTCACAACTTTAAAGTCACAACTATTGATCCAATATTGATAAAAATATTGAACATTATATAAACAACTACCATCACAACTATAGAAACATGCTCTGGATCCTCCCCTCTATTGAATTTTAATAAAACATTATACAATTAAATTATAAAATTATAAAATTTGTTGATTTATTTTTATTTTTATTATTATTTTTGTTAAAATCTATTATTTAAAAAATAAATTAAGACTAATATTTATTATTTTGTTAAAAGAATTGAATTTTTATTAATAGAAAATTATAAGATTTTAAATTAAAACTAACAATTTGTAAGGTTTTTTTTGGTTTAATTGTGTGAATTTATGATCTATTTAGGTTAGAGATTTTGATTTATTGTTCATTCATTTTCATCTTCTTATCCCACCTTAGTTGGACTTTCTCATTATTTCACTCTTGGTTTAGCCCTTAGGATGGTTTAGGGCCTTACAAATGGCCAACACCATGCTTTCTGCAATTGCTATTACATGTGGTGACCAAAGTGATACCCAAGCAATCATATACATTTGTCTTGAAGATTTATGATGAGGTGGTTCCTTCAAAAAATGGTGTTTTGCCTTTACATATTATTAAATCTGTTTATAGTTGGAATGTGAATTATAGTCTCATTGTTTCTTATTATAATGGTTATATCTTGTCTAATTATTCCCTTATTACTTAGGTCAAGCACCATGACATTAAGCTTGTTGGGTTAGGAATAGATTATCAATGGATTTTTCTTGTTCTCTTCTAGTAACCTCTAGTAGATTCACATGCTTCTCAACTAGTCTAGTCATTGGTTTATGAGAAACATCTTACTGGTGTTATCTTATCGGACCAAGGATTTCAAAGTCTTTGATGTAGGAGCATCTAGGGTGTAAGAGCAATCTTGCATCACCCAAAAAATTGTTGTTTCTTTTCAATAAGGACTAAATTTGGTAGGGTTACTATTTTTAGTAAGTTTACATTTATGCATAGTTGGATACAAAATATTACACAGACCTCCATAATGGTGAATTGAAGCCAACAATGAAGAAATCACTTCAATATCATTTGTCATTTGTGAGATATTAAAATTTCAATTTTCAAAAATCCTCTTAAAATATTTGAAGTCAAATTTGAGGCCCTTAGAGGCTCCGTATGTGCCTGAAATTTGCCGAAAATCCAAAGTATAGTACTTATAGGACATGCATCTTCTTGAGAGATTTCTAAAGAGGTATTATAATTGAAAATCTAACAGTCGGATCAAAAGTTATGACCCTGTGAAGTTGTACTACCAAATTGGAACAAAATTTTGAAATATCTTCATGTGGGGGTTACACTTTCTAGAAGATTCTAGGGTGGTTACACATTCTAGATAAAGGATGTGAATGGACATTATAGGGGGGGTGGGTAGAGCAGCATAGATGGTGGCTCCGATTTGCAAATTTGCAGATTTATGTAATCAAAAAGCCCATGTGATGGTAGTTGTAATGTTGTAACTTCAATTTTTTTGTGCAATTCTCTATTGTTGTAATGAGTTTTAGATTATAAGGAGAGTACCTTCATTAGTCTTGGAACAAGCCTCTCTTAAATTTCCTACATAGATGGAACTTCCAATTCTTTTTGTTCTTATGTGTGCCTTCCTAGAATAAACTATTCAACCTTTGGGAGGTTTTATTTGTCACAAGCTAGATTTTTTTTTAACTCAAACCCATAGGCATGAATGTAGAAGTGGATCACACCTTAGAGCTTAAGGAATCTATGGAGATTTAGTAGGTGGATTACATTTTACATAAAAATCACCTACATTAACCTTTCAATCACATGCATTCAATGTTAGATGTTAGTCTCTTGATCACAAGATTAGGGATTGTTCCCTTATGCCTTAAACACCTCCAAAACCTACAACTAACACTCCTACTTTGCCACCTAAAGAAGCTATTCGGAACACAGTCAATGGTAAAAACCTACCATCTCTAACCCAAATAGAAAAATGTCTTTGGTTTTTATTAGAAATCACCTTGAGAAAATTTTTACATCATTTAAAACACTTGCAAATACACCAAAAAGTATAAAATATCAATACGAACAGTTGCAAAACAAAGGCTTAAAGAAGAGGTTGACTCAATTAACCCCCTTGTGATTTTTTAAATAAAATTCCACATGGCACAAATATACTAGTAAAAATACTTATAATAATCTTACATAAGGAAATTAGTTGACTAATTCTAAATAGAAACAAGAAGACCTAGATGTATATTAGCAACTAGAATGCAATGTAAAAATATTTGACAAAGAGTGACTTGGGAGATTAAAAAAAGACAACACAAATGGACACCAAATTTGAAAAAAGTAGTACAAATCGAAATGTATTAGAGGTAGGAAGGTTGAAAAGTTAATTGCAATTATTATGATGATTTTTGTGAGGGATATGCAAGGAAAAAAATGCTAGGTATTAGAGGGTTTGTGATGGAGATAAGCTAATGGGTAATGAGGGAAATAAAATTTCAAATTGTACCTTAAATTTATACAGATATGAAATGAAACTAAATGTGACTAACATGCAATATAATTTTTATTTTTTAAGTAAAAAAGCAAATAAATTAGAGTGAAGATAACCTAGGGCTTCAATCGAGCTAGGACGGGATGTGTGGTGGAAAAGATGACAAAAACTAATAGGGGGTTGATGTAAATGGTTGAGGAGGGATGAGGGATTACCTAAAATTAATTTTATATAGAATAGACAAAAAGTATAGAGAATATCAAACTATTATAATGTAAAACCTAAGCTAGCCTATGTAAAAAGACAAGAAATTTTTACCATAATGTAATGATTTGACTATAGAGACTATTGTGACACTCAAAATTATTTTGAAAAGGATAAGATGAGATATAATACACTATAAAACTTTTCTATGACTTATCATGCACTCACTTCTTTAGAAACTATAGCTCAAGAGTTGTTCTTGTTTTCTTCTGCAATTTGTGCCCTGTTGAATTTGAAATTCAACAATTCAAAGAAACATGGGAAGAGGTCTCTAAAGTTGTGGGTATCCTGTTGAATATGAAACTCAACAATTCAAAGAAACATGGGAAGACCTCTAAAGCTGTGGGTATATTGTAAAAAGAGGTCAACCTCCGAAGAAGGCCGGCTTCCTATGGTGTCACCTAAAACTATTGATTTTACTGAGGAAAAGGGATAAGAAGGAGTGTACATAAACTAAAAAACTAATCCTATGGTGATGCACTGAACTAAACAAGACTATGTTCAACTCAGCTTATAAACACTTGTTTGCAATGATAGAGAAACAAACTTGCACAACCTATTTGCATGTTTTTGCATAAGTACTTTCAAAAAGGTCTTACACTTCAAACTTCAAGGAGGGAGGTATCTCCACTGCTAAAAGTTATTTTTCATTCTATGACACAATGTATAACCTGCAACAAAACACTTTTGCATAAAGGCATCAAATTCATGAGACAAATTTAAAAGGAAATGAATACTATCTCACGGATAACTCGATCAATCATGTGGGAACACACAATAATGCAATAAACAAGAAGGAAAAATTTCATATCAATGGCACCCAAGGCTTTCACTATATTTCATACCCAAAATGAGTTACAAAGCATGTTGTAATCTCCAAAGGACTGTAAGTAGTCACTAAGAAGAAAAATACATCTCAGAACTAACTCCAAAATGAGTTAAAATGAGAATATATCCATCCTTCCAAGTAGTTCCACCAAACAAGGATCTAGAAGCTCAATGAACTAGTATGCCTCCAAAAAGCCTATTTTTTAGCAACAAGATCTTCAACAAATGAGTTCCAACATGTAGAAAAAGTCAAGGCATGACTATGTCCACCATAAAGGCAAGAGAAAAATGCCTAAAATTGCTTTAATTGC
This sequence comes from Sequoia sempervirens, assembly GCA_007258455.2. NCBI lineage: Eukaryota > Viridiplantae > Streptophyta > Pinopsida > Cupressales > Cupressaceae > Sequoia > Sequoia sempervirens. The sequence continues at coordinate 236,261 of VDFB02156487.1, read as the reverse complement.
TTCCAAAAGCAAAAATAAGCTCCCTATATGCTCTCCAATCTTCATAATTGAGTCAAAAAATAGCTCCTATATCTTTGGCATATATTTGTAAATTGCTTTAGCCTCCCCTATATACTTTTAAATCATAACTCAAAGCTTATCCATGTTCTCCTTGATCGAATGCATGAGTGGCTCCTTCATTTAATTTTGCATTTAAAAAAAAAACACTTAAGCCTAAGTGATTTATAAAACATCACTTAAGACTTAATGTCTACAACTTCAAATGATATGCAAAAATAAAAGAAAGAAGCTACAAGTCTTAAAAGACTTACACTATATAGAGGGGAAAAAACAAGGCATAAGACTAAGGGTTCAATAGCTCACATGTTATAATTTTAAATCAAAATGTAAAAAAAAAATACTTTTATCCCATCAACATCTTAGGGTAAAAAAACCCTAAAGAACAAAATATGCAAAAAATGCACAAGGCATTTCATTTCTGTTGTCTAGCTTTTTTGGAGAGCTCTTCTCCCAACTGCCACAAGAGTTTTCAATCTGGAGCTTTTTCATGGAAAAATTTCAAGAAATATGAAACATTTTTTTATGGAGGTCGAGCTACTGGGTAAGCTTTCTATCTACACAAAACACCTTCATTTCTTTTTCTTTTCCTATATAAAATTTGCTCCACTCAAGCTCTAAAATGGAGGACCATGGTTCTGTGTGTGCAGAAAATGGTGAACATATTTGTATATTCCCTTTATGCTTGATCTATATAGGAAAATGATAAAAAAAATTGTGTATTTTGTTCATTATTCATATCTTCTTCATGTGCCACAACCTTTGTCTCTTTTGGATATCCACTTTTGCAATTTTTATTTCTGGGATTTTCCTTGTGCTTTCAATACCACATGTGCTACTGACATAGAAAAAAGCAAAAAAATCTTCAAAGCCACAATCAAATTCATCCTAACCAAGTCTAGAAAAGTATGGCATTATACATCTTAATTTCTTGTCCTGCTCTTTGTGAAACTTCTTTACTACCTCTGAGGATTTTGTGTATCCAATAACTTGCCACCAGTATGAGGGTTTATGGTATGTGAAACACTCTCAATAACTTTATTTTCCATTTTAGATTATTTTTGTGTCAGTTGGAGTGACCATATGCATCCTACATGCTTGATCACCACATTCTTGAACCTAAATTTAATATAGGGTTTTGACTTAGTCTCTCCTACAACCTTAGGGTCATGAACGAAGAAGCTTGTTGGTATTCACATTTCCATTACCACAATCTTATTGTTGAAGGGATCTTAAAATGAAGCAACTCTTACTGAAGAAATTCCTATAGGAAAGATTAGGAAGTTCTACATTGCAATCTACCACAGATGCAATGAATACTGCATTTTCTCCTAAATTTATCTCAAAGGATGACTCTGAGATGGGGCTTGTAATGCTTGTCCATTAAATGGGTGTTTAGTGATCTTTTCCAACATTTGGCCATAACCTCTGACACAAGAAATGTAGGAGCATGCAACTACAACAACAAAATTCTCTTTTGTACCTGTGACCCTCCTTTTGACTGCTCAGTACTATCTCTCTTCCACACTTCGAACATGAATAATGCTTCACATTTGACTGCCACCCTTTGCATTCACTACTCTCTAACCTTGTTGGATGACTATCACATAAGGAGGACTTTCCTATCAATTCTTAACACAAAAAACCATTGTCATATTGCCTTTTAATCATTGCAATCATCCCTTGACTAAAAGTCACTTCACTTCCTTCTTGAAACCCCTTGTATAAGGATTTGTTAATGGATCACCTGAATTTACACTTGGATTTGTGCTTGGATTGAAACCATTATTGCCAGCATCTACGATATTCAACCTTTTTCATATATTTCCTTTCAAAAATCATTTTGTATGACTAACCCTTATGAGTAACCTCTCTTGATAGCATTAGACTGTCTTACATGGTGAGATACCTTGAACACTTCATCTCTGCTATCATGTGGACTTCCATACACTTTTTTTATGCATTTTTCTCTTACCATTAGTTCCAAAATTGTTGTTGCTCTCTACAACCCTTTGGAATGATACATTTGTCTCTTTGACAAAGGATTTTTCAAAAATGACTAAAGCCACTATGATGGTGATCCTACTGTGACTATTTGGGAAACCTACACCTTGCTTAAGACTACCATATGATTTCTTGGACTATCACCAATGAGATTTCTATCATCCTTTGTCATGGAAGTCCTTCAAACAGTCCATATGTCTATGACTTTTTCCTCTAATAAACTAATCACTAGCACTTGCTCTTGATTAGCATGTGACAAGGTTGCTAGATAGGGATACTTCAAGATTAGCATTCTCGCTGTCCCTTGAATTGCACATGGTATTTGCATCACTACTGATTGTCACCATTATTTATTCATTTTGCTCTATCTCAAGGTAGATACCTACAACCACTGTCAATATTGACTGTCACACATGATCTTGAATCTTAGTATGAAGTATTAGACTTTTGACATGGCACTAGAAACTGGAAATGCTGACTAATCTTCATAGCATCAATTTATTTTAGATCCTGCCAAAAAAACCATGCTGTTCCTTCCAAAAGTTTTACTCATGAATATGTTCTTGCAAAACATATTACTTGACTATAGATTGGACAAGGACTGGCCCTTTACTCTATCTGAAATTTTGTCATTTCACATGTTCATTGCCACAGTGGCTGTGCTTGTTGAAATTGAAATAATAGTCTTTGATGATCTATATTTTCTTACTTTATGTAATTCATTGTTGGATACATTAGAACTTGGAAAGATGTCACCTTCATCGACCAGGAAACTATGTTGTTCCTCTACTTTGCATACCATATGATGCTAATTGAGGCTTGCAAAATCCACTGTTATTTATGCTTTTTGTTCATGCTACTATCTAGAATGCTTCTCACTTGACCATTATCCCTAACAATCCAAAATGAACAGTACATAGCTCTATTTTCCTCATTCATGTTGTCTCACAAACATGCTCCCTTGAACTGACACCATCATGCTTTGTTAAAACTACTAATAGCACTTTCTTTGTCATTGTATTTGATGAGTACCATTGTTTAGTTTTTTATGACACTGTGATCTCATTGAGCATCAATTTATCATTTATACCAATGAATTCATCAACCTCACTGCTATGAATGATGGATTCATCCTCGATTGCATCATAATGCCATGAAAGGCTTAGCTAGCTTATCCTATCAAAACACAAAAAGATAGCACGCTTGTCTCAACCCTTGTGGGAGCCACATTTTACCCCACGTGTTGTAATCACATGAATTAAAACAACAACATTACTTTTCCTATACCTACACATGAAGCAAACAAGTTAGAAAGATATGTGCATATTTTGGATGTGTTTGATGATTCTATTTTTTTCTTGGATATATAAAGTTTGCATGCTTGTTTAATGCATTTGGAGATCAATTTATATGTTCATGGGTGCTTTTACATGTAATGTGAGAGATCTTCATTGCTCTAAGAGCATTTTATCACTCAGATGCAAGAACTAGAAGCAATATGGAGCCAAGGAGGACACAAATCAGCTCAAGGCGCAAGACAAAGCGAGGCAACACACACCAAACCAGTCATTCAGGCAATGACTGGCCTCTTTCCTTATATATGCATTCTATTTTCTTACTTATCAATGTATATTATTTTCTTCATTTACATTGAACAAGTTAGTCTCATGTCTTGTGTGAGACAATATACACTTTTAATATCAATAAAGATTACATTTTCAGAAAAGATTTATGTAAATATTTCCTATGTTACATGCACTTGTATAAATGCAATAATCTATTAATGTAATTTTTTGATTGTTGCTTATGCACCTAAATGTAATGTAGGAAAGATTAAGAAATATACCTTTCTCTCAATTTAAAATCAAGGAGCTCTACCTAATTGAGCTAGTAGTGAAATTAGGTAACATTTTAAGTGACATCTGTTGCATGTTTGCGTGCTAAACATGAGACTAGTTGCCTAGGATTTTCCATTAGGCATGAAGTCACATAGCAAACTCAAAAACAAACCTAAAACAACTTTGCACATGGTTGTAACTCATCAAAACTGATTAGAACACTAGGGTACTTATTAAAACACCAAAAAATGTAGAAAGGAAACTATTGACTATGTTGGACAACTCTTAGGGAATGAAAAATAGGATTGAAACATATTCTATCCTAACAGCAAGACAAAACTATTTAAACAAAACCATCTAGAGGAAGACTGAAGTAGCTGCCCTTTCTTCTCTAAATACGGTGACTCACATGCTTGAGGACAACTAAGTATAGGTGGGACACAGAGAAAAGTTCGACAATATTATACTCTTCCCCTTGAAAGAGGTAAACAAGTTCACTTACCTCATCAAACTGATCATATGAATTATTGTTCAAAGGAGGATAAGTGAGTTGAACATACTCTTGTCTAGTTGCCAGTGCATCTTTGATACTATCTTCAGTTGTACCTTCATGCATGGGTGAAAAATAAACTATTGATACTTTATTAGACTCCATCTGGGCTAAATATCTGACAGGACAACCCCTTGAAAGGACAAAGCTTGAGCTTTCGTTGTTGGATGCTTGCACATTCACTGTTGTTTTGTACATTGGACTACAAAGAAAATAATTTGAATGCTTAGAAACGGCATTACCTTCACCTTGCATAATAACCTACCATATTGACTCCTCCTCCACATTGAGTGGAAAATCCTCTTCCACTAGGGTAGCTAATAACTCATCAAAGCTATCAACTCTTGAAGAGCTCTTAAAATTAGCTTGTTTAACTTTAAAATCCTCATTATCACTCAAAGAGATACACTCCAAAATAGGCTTTTCTTCTTTAATGAAGGTAGATAAGTGTTCAAACAATGAAGTAGCCTCTTGAAACAGACTTTCAACTGGTATATCAGCTTCCAACTCTTTTTTACAGTAGAAAGGAAGCTCATTTAACTAGATAAGACATTGCAAATCAAATTCAAGAAAAGTTTCTTATTCAAACTTGTGAACCTACTATTGAATTTCATAATGAGTTCCAAGCTCCTCTAACAAATATGATTCCTTGTCATCTAATTTTGAACAAAAATGCTCGATTATATCATTGCACACCTCATAAAGCTCAATATTAGCCTTTTCATCCATAACATGCTCAAAACTATCAAAACTCATATCCTGGAAAATGATATCAGGTTTAGTTTTATGTTCTTCTTCATGGTCTAGGGCTCTATTGTCACCCTTCTTTTTATCAACCAACAACTCCTCAGATTGTTTTTTGTCCTCTTGTTGTTTTGAAATATTTTTTGATATGAGTAGACTCACCCCCTCTTTTCCATACTCAATGAAAGAAGGTAGTTCACCTAACAAAGTTGTAGAATGCTCTTGTTGATCAGCCACTTTCACTCTCTCCTCCTGCTGTCTAGGCTGAACTATTGAAACATTTGGATCAATTCCAACAGAAGTAGGAGGATCATTAGCTAAAACAAAGCAAGATCCATCTTGAGAAGTATTCTCTTGTTCAAACCTTTGTTGTTGTTCTAATCTATATTGCTCCATAGCTAAATGCAGCAAGTTTATGTTTCTAGTCTCCTCCATGTTGAGTAAGGTATCTTGATTAATGGGTTGCTCTATTACTATATTAGGTTATTGTAACTAATTACTTTCCTCAATCCTTAAAGGATGAGGGCTTATGAAACTTGGAATCTCAACTACAATAGGGTCAATAGGCTCATTTTGCTTAAAACCAAGGAATTTATAATTACAAACATCTTTTTGAATAGGCTGCTCTGAAACAATAAGAGTTGTTTGAATTTGTTCTTGTTTTGTAGCAGCTCCCCGCTTTTTAAAAATCTCCTCATGTAGTTGGAATTGATAATCTAAATAAGCTTGACTACTTTGCACCCGAGTTGAAAAAAGCTTCATTTGTCGCTTCTTAGTAGCTATCTCTCCTTCAAGACCTTCAAACTACATTCTTTTTGCCACTCTCTCTTGATCATAAAAATAGGCTTATTCAGCCATTTCTTGTTGTTGCATAATGATCTTTTTTTCTTCTTGATGTCAACCAAGATCACATTTAAATGTGAGAACACCTTACCAATATCACTAATCTTCATATAGTCAATACTTTGACTCAGATCCCACAACATGTGATCAAATTGTTGGATCAGATCCAACACATTTTGGTAAGGGTGCTCTTGTGACCAGTTATGTGAATAATTATACTCTTGTTGGGGTTGATTCTTGGAATATGTTGGTTGATAATGAGATTGAGCAGGAGTGAGAGGGTGGGAAACATGATGAGAGTGTTGGTAATCTATAGTTGCAGGGTCACTTGGAATAAAACCAACAAGTTGTTCTGTGTATATATGGCTGGTAAGAAGGCATATATGCCTGATTTTTATGGAATGGAGGTGAAAATCCATTATAGTGCTGATAAATAGACATTGCAAAGTTTAAACATGAAGCAAAAGCAAGCCTAGACAAAAAACCTCATCTAATTGCAGGTATCTGGACTGCTGAAACCAGCTGTTATAAGGTTGGAGTCACCATGGTGTTGTTTTGTACCACCTCCAAAGGATGATAATACTGAGAAAACACCACATTTCTCAATACTGTGTTATTCTCAATGATGCACTGGCTCTTCTACTACTTCCCAAACTTAGAGTCACCATTATATGCTGATGTTAACCTCTAAAAGGCTAAAACTCACTGGTTGCATATCAAAAACTAGCAATAACATGTATTCTTTAAACTATCCTGATTCAAACAGTCCCACCAGGCATGCCAAAACTATTTTCTTCTAAAATTTATGCCCTATTGAATATGAAATTCAACAATTCAAAGAAAAATGGGAAGACCTCTAAAGCTATGGGTATCTTGTAAAAAGAAGTCAACCTCTGGAGAAGGTCGGCTTCCTATGGTGTCACCTAAAACTATTCATTTTATTGAGGAAAAGGGATAAGAAGGAGTGTACATAAACTGAAAACTAATACCATGGTGATACACCAAACTAAACAGTACCATGAAACTCAACTTATAAACACTTTTTTGCAATGAAAGAGAAACAAACTTGCACAATTTGTTAATGCATGTTTTTGCATAAGTACTTTACAGAAAGGTCTTAAAACTTGAAACTTCAAGGAGGGAGGTATCTCCACTACTAAAAGTTATTTTGCATTCTATGACACAATCTATAACCTACAACAAATTTTTTTTGCATAAAGGCATCAAATTCATGAGACAAAGTTAAAAGGAAATGAATACTATCTCACAGATAACTCGATCAATCATGTGGGAACACACAATAATGCAATAAACAAGAAGGAAAAATTTCATATCAATGAAACCCAAGGATTTCACCGTATTTCATACCCAAAATGAGTTACAAAGCATGTTGTAATCTCCAAAGGACTGTAAGTAGTCACTAAGAAAAATATCAAAACTAACTCCAAAATTAGTTAAAATGAGAATATATCCATCCTTCCAAGTAGTTCCACCAAAGAAGGATCTAGAAGCTCCATGAACTCGTATGCCTCCAAAAAGGCTACTTTTTAGCAACAAGATCTTCAACAAATAAGCTCCAACATGTAGAAAAATTCAAGGCATGACTATGTCCACCATAAAGGCACAAGAAAAATGTCTAAAATTGCTTCAAATGCTTCCAAAAGAAAAAAGAAGCTCCCTATATGCTCTCCAATCTTCATAATTGAGTCAAAAAATAGCACCTATATCTTTGGCATATGTTTGCAAACTACTTTAACCTCCCCTATATACTTGTAAATCATAACTCAAAGCTTATCCATATTCTCCTTGATTGAATGCATGAGTGGCTCATTCATTTAATTTTGCATTTTTTAAAAAGAACACTAAAGCCTAAGTGATTTATAAAACATCACTTAAGACTTAATGTCTACAACTTCAAATGATATGCAAAAATAAAAGAAAGAAGCTACAAGTCTTAAAAGACTTACACTATATAGAGGGGAAAAAACAAGGCATAAGACTAAGGGTTCAATAGCTCACATGTTATAATTTTAAATCAAAAGGTAAAAAAAATACCTTTGTCCCATGGGTATCTTAGGGTAAAAAAACCCTAAAGAACAAAATATGCAAAAAATGCAAAAGGCATTTCATTTATGTTGTCTAGCTTTTCTGGAGAGCTCTTCTCCTAGCCGCCACACGATTTTTCAATCTGGAGCCTTTTCATGGCGAAATTTCAAGAAATCTAAAACACTTTTTATGGAGGCCGAGCTGCTGGGTAAGCTTTGTATCTGCACAAAACCCTTCATTTCTTTTGCTTTTCCTATATAAAATTTTCTCCATTTGAGCTCTAAAATGGAGGATCATGGTTCTATGTGTGCAAAAAATAGTGAACATATTTGTATATTCCCTTTATGCTCGGTCTCTGAAGGAAAATGATAAAAAAAATTGTGTATTTTGTTCATTATTCACAGCTTCTTCATATGCCGCAACCTTTGTCTCTTCTGGATATCCATTTTTGCACTTTTCCTTTTTGAGATTTTCCTTGTGCTTTCAATACCACATGTGTTTCCGACAAAAAAAAAGCAACAAAATCTTCAAAGGCATAAATAGATTCATCCTAACCAAGTCTAGAAAAGTATGGCATTATACATCTTAATTTCCTGTCCTACTCTTTGTGAAACTTCTTTACTACCTCTGAGACTTTTGTGTATCCAATAACCTGCCACCAGTATGAGGGTTTATGGTCTATGAAACACTCTCAACAACTTTATATTTCAGTTTAGATTATTTCTATGTTAGTTGGAGTGACCATATGCATCCTACATCCTTGATCACCACAGTCTTGAACCTAAATTTAATATAGGGTTTTGACTTAGTTTCTCCTACAACCTTAGGGTCATGAATGAAAAAGCTTGTTAGTATTCACATTTCCATTACCACAATCTTACTGTTGAAGGGATTTTAAAATGAATCAACTCTTACTGAAGACATTAAATAGGAAAGATTAGGAGTTTCTACATTGCAAGCTACCACAGATACAACCAATACTGCATTTGCTCCAAAACTTATCTCAGAGGACGACTCTTAGATGGGGCTTGTAATGCTTGTCCATTAAATGGGCGTTTAGTGATCTTTTCCAACATTTGGCCATAACTTTTGAGACAAGAAATGTAGGAGCATGCAATTGCAACAACAAAATTCTCTTTTGTACCTATGGCCCTCCTTTTGACTGCTCAGTACTATCTCTCTTCCACACTTCGAACATGAATAATGCTTCACATTTGATTGCCACCCTTTGCATTCACTGCTCTTTGACCTTATTGGATGACTATCACATAAGGAGGACTTTCCTATCAATTCTTAACACAAAAAACCACTGTCATATTGGCTTCTAATCATTGTAGTCATCCCTTGACTAAAATTCATTTCACTTCCTTCTTGAAACCCCTTGTATAAGGATTTGTTAATTGATCACAAGAATTTACACTTGGATTTGTGCCTGGATTGAAACCATCATTGCCAGCATCTACGATATTCAACTTTTTCATAGCTTTCCTTTCAAAAATCATTTTGTATGACTAACCCTTATGAGTAACCTCTCTTGATAGCATTAGACCTCCTTATATGATGAGATACCTTGAACACTTCATCTCTGCTATCATGTGGACTACCATACACTTTGTTTATGCATTTTGTTCTTACCATTAGTTCCAAAATTATTTTTGCTCTCTACAACCTTTTGGAATGATACATTTGTCCCTTTGACAAAGGATTTTTCAAAAATGACTAAAGCCACTATCATGGTGATCCTCTTGTGACTATTTGGGAAACCTACACCTTGCTAAATATTTCTATATCATTTCTTGGACTATCATCAATGAGATTTCTATCATCCTTTGTCATGGCACTCCTTCAAACAGTCCATATGTCTATGAATTTTTCCTCTAAGAAACTAATCACTAGCACTTGCTCTTGATTAGCACGTGACAAGGTTGCTAGATAGGACTACTTCAAGATTAGCATTCTCATTGTCCCTTGGATTGCATATGGTATTTGTATCACTATTATTTAATCATTTTTCTCTATCTCAAGGTAGATACCTACAGCCACTGTCAATATTGATTTTCACACATGATCTTGAATCTTAGTATGAAGTATTAGACTTTTGACATGGCACTAGAAACTGGAAATGCTGACTAATCTTCATAGCATCAATTTATTTTAGATCCTACCAAATAAACCAAGTTGTTCCTTCCAAAAGGTTTACTCATGAATATGTTCTTGCAAAACATATTACTTGACTATACATTGGGCAAGGACTGGCCCTTTACTCTATCTAAAATTTTGTCATTTCACACTTTCACTGCCACAGTGACTATGCTTGTTGAAACTGAAATAACAATCTTTGATGATTTGTATTTTGTTGCTTTATGTAATTCATTTTTGTATACATTAGAACTTGGAAAGATGTCATTTTCATTTACCAGGGAACTGTGTTGTTCCTATACTTTACATACCATATGATGCTAATTGAGGCTTTCAAAATCCACTATTATTTATGCTTTTTGTTCATACTATTATCTAGAATGTTGCTCACTTGACCATTATCCTTGACATTCCAACATGAACAATACATATCTCAGTTTTCCTCATTCATGTTGTCTCACAAACATGCTCCCTTGAACTAACACCATCATGCTTTGGTAAAACTACTAATAGCACTTTCTCTGTCACTGTACTTGATGAGTACCATTCTTTAGTTTTTAATGACACTGTGATCTCATTAAGCATCAATTTATCATTTATACCAATGAATTCATCAACCTCATTGCTATGAATGATGGATTCATCCTCGATTGCATCACAATGTCATGAAAGGATTAACAAGCTTACCTTGTCAAAACACAAAAAAATAGCATGTTGGGCTCAACCCTTGTAGGAGCAACATTTTACCCCACATGCTATAATCAGATGAATTAAAACAACAACAACTACATTACTTTTCCTATACCTACACATGTAGCAAATAAGTTAGAAAGATATGTGCATATTTTGGATGTGTGTGATGATCCTATTTTTTTCTTGGATATCTAAAGTTTGTATACTTGTTGAATGCATTTGGAGATCAATTTATATGTTCATGGGTGCTTGTACATGTAATGTGAGAGACCTTCATTGCTCTAACAACATTTTATCACTCAAATGCAGGGACTAGGAGCAATATGGAGCCAAGGAGGACACAAAGCAGCTCAAGGCGCAAGATAAAGCAAGGCAATATACACCAATCCAGTCACCCAGACAATGACTGGCCTCTTTCCTTATATGTGCATTCTATTTTCTTACCTATCAATGTATATACTTTTCTTCATTTGCATTGAACAAGTTAGTCTCACTGCTTGTGTGAGATGATATACACTTTTAATATCAATAAAGATTACTTTTTTAGAAAAGATTTGTGTAAATGTTTCCTATGTTACATGCACTTGTATAAATGCAATAATCTATTAATGTAATCTTTTTATTTCTGCTTGTGCACCTGAATGTAATGTAGGAAAGATTAAGAAATGTACCTTTCTCTCAATTTAAAATCAAAGAGCTCTACCTAATTGAGCTAGTAGTTAAATTAGGTAACAGTTCTCAAGATGAAATTTTAGTTTTGATATAAAAAATTGAGCTTGGTTCGAGGGTTTTAATTTTTTTTGGAGGGAATTTTATATGAAAAATTAGTGCACTCTCTATCTCCTAATTATATGAGATTATGGTAAAATTTTGAACTTGACTAATGGATGTGGATATTAACCCTTATTGATGTTCAATGGCAAGGAGAAGTCTTGAGGCTAGAGGAGGCTTAGTTTTCTAGGACCAATGAAGGGAAAGTTTTGTTACGTAAGTGTTGTTGCTCCCAATCAAAAAAAGGTTTAAAATTTGAGATACTAGGAGCTCAAAGGTGGTTATTACACTAGGTTTAAGACATAAGGTCTGATCAAATTGTTTGACGAAAGAAATAAAAAGATAAAAAGGTGAAAAGGATGAGGGGTCATGAAAGGAGTACAAAACCTTGGATAAAGAGAAAAGATACAACAAATAATAAATTAAAATTCCAAACACATATAAATGATGTAATTACCTTTAGCTAAAATATTCATACAAGTGCTCAAATTTGATATACCCACCAAAATTTATTGGCAATAGATTGTAAAAGTAATGAAAACATGAAACACATATAATAGAGATTTGCATGTTTAATAGGAAAAGAATATTTCATCCAAATATATCATTCAAATATATTTTTCCTGAAAATGGTTACATAAGTTTACTTCTACAATAATTAAAAATATACTCTAAAAATACCCAAATGCTAACATCTCCCAAACCATTGAAATTCTTTACTTTGAAGTGTAGATGCAACCTCGAGCTGTGAATTCACCCTAAGGCAAGGATTTTCATCCTCCAAACTCTATGAAACCAATGGGAATTGATTCATTGATTTATAAAATCAAAGGGTTTTGTCCTTAGATTCAATAGTTGAATACAAGTGCTCAAACTAGGGTTAGTGGTTCCTAATTAACTTGCCAAAAGATTATCCAAGCTAATTAATTTTCCTACCTGATATTGATGTTGAAGGCTTAGCATGGGCCCAAAGTGAAAGAAATAAGGGTACATGGAATTTCTTCCTACACTAATATTGCGAGGAGGGTGTTGTGTAAATTTAAATGTTTAACAGATATAAAAAGTAGAAACACATTTAAACATAACATAAATAATATACCATAACACTCCAAAGTAGCTTTATTTATTATTTAGCAAACCATGGTTACAATACAGTTTCAAAGTAAGCCTTCATAGGAGTATCACCAACCAAATATTTGGAGGAATTCTAATAGCTTAACAATATCTACAAAAATCTACACACAACCTCCATCTCAATTACCTGATATATGATGCCTAAATTATATCATAAGCTAAAACCACCCAAAAAATGGTGATCCTACCTTTTATCATATTTAAATTGAGGATATTAAGGGTGTCCCTAGTGAATCATGATGATAGATTAAACCCCTCTTTCAAACTTGTCATAGGTCCATGCAGAAGAGTCCCACCTAAAGGTGAGGATCTAGAAAAATGCATGTTTGAAGGTTGATTAGAGAATAATCCAAATGCCCAATGCTAGTGAATGATATTCTATGGTTATAGGATGTAATAAAATAGGGGTATAGGGATATAGGGGTCAATATACCCCATTAACACTTTCAAAGAGGTGGAATATTATCAAAAACCCTAAATTCCAAAGAGGAATATGTGAGTAGAGAAGTTGGGTTCATGGAATTGGGGTGCTAGGTGAAAAGGGAGATAGAAGTCTAAATGTCTATGGGAGATAAGGACATGAGAATTAGGCCCGTATAAGTAACTAGAGAAATGGATTCCAATATGAGAAATTCTAAATTCTTTTCCAAAGTCAAACCCTCAATTCAATATTCCTATCTCCATGACAACCAAGGTTTTTTACATAGATTTAAGGAAATGCAATATAATAGTTTGAAAATTAAAATGCTACAAGTTGATATATAAATATTTCACTAACAAAAAATCAACACCCGAAGAATTCAAATGCTAATATAAGATGAAAAAAACAACAAAATGGAGCAAATCACCTTACATTTTTGAGAAATCTCCAAGGAAAATTTGTTGCTTAAAGATTGCTATTTATTTCTACAAAGAGAGAATGAAATGGAAAGTAGATAATAGCTTTTTGTATCTTCAATGGTGAATTTCGCTTCAAGAGTTGTGAGAGCCAAAAGAGCACAAGAGAGAGAGTGTGTGTAGGTGAAAAACAAAATTTCCCTTTTTTAACAAACAAGTTGGGTTGATTTTGTTCAACATGACTACATGCAAGAGCATGACACTTAAAAAATCCATGAGAAGGTAATTTTCCAATGGCCATTGGAATCACAATTTTTTATGGGATGCTAGTGTGTCATGTGGATGTTTGTGTGGATCACTTCTATTTGGAAGAATTTAGACACAAAAAATCAAGAACATGAAATTAATAGAAATAAAAGATCTAGGTGCTAACATTTTATATCAAAAGGGATAAAGAGGGGACATTGTGTAGTATGAAACTGCAAAGTTACACAATTATGACACTACATTTTCCCCCCACTTTATCGAGAATATTTATGATAAATATGCTTGCTAAAGTAAAAATGAAAATTACACGTCACCCTAGGATAATATAAAGGATGCAAAATATTAATCCAAGTTGATATTCCCCTAGAAAGAGGACCTATAAAAATAACTAAAATCTTACAAACATAGATATGCAAAAATCTTACATGCTAGCTAAAAAAAATTTACATGTAAGAAAAACAAAATAAAAAAACTTGTGAGAACAAACATAAGAAAAAAAACTCATAAAGAGATAAAAAGAGATAGATAATAGGAAGAGCATGTGATAGATGATCTAATAGGCATGGTTAGAAAGCTACATTATGTTAGAGTACATACAATGTTTTGATTTATCATGGTTACTACAAGCTATGTTGGCTCATAGTCTAGCAAGATGCATTATACTAGGTGGCTCATATACTACCAATCTACAAAGAAAGAATTGATGTTATGAAAATTAAGAAAGTAGGGTGTGTGCATTATGAGAGTCCCCCCTTAAAATAATAGCATGATGCTAAGAATGCAAGTTATTTTAAGGAGAAAACAAGGGATGCTTAACAAAGAAGCATGAACAAGGATGGTGTATCATGGAACATGTAATATTGTGTTCATGGAATGACATCACACAAAGTAGGGATGTCACATGGAAAATAAATCACTCGCATAAAACAAACTCTAAGGGATCCACAAGGGCTAATACAAGAAGTTGGATCCACAAAAGCTCAAAAAGTGGAAGTGTTTTTGTTGTTTTTCAGAATTTGTTACACTTGGATTGAAAATTTGAAGGACTTACACAATGAATCTTAAAAAAAGTAAATAATATGAATTTTAGTATTTTGAATCTAGTTTCCAAATATGCAATTTATTCAAATACCCAAATGATAGAAATTAAATTTTGATAGGCATGTATAAAAACCAATTTTTTAAATTTTTTTTTTTGTACCATACCATACACGTGTATGGACACCACTTTTTGACCTAAATAAACGTATTTTTCTAATTCATTTTGTGGACATATATGTAACAACATGAAGATTGATGAGGATATTTTTCTGTAATTTTTTTCTGAATATTTTTTTATTAAATTTTTATTGGCCCTAATTGCTATTTTTAAAAATCTACATGTACAGACAACATAATTGGACCTAAACTATTTTTTTTTTATTTTTTTCATTGTGTATAGAGTTTTCTAAAGATTGATGTCATATAATTTTTTTTGCAAAAAATAACCAAAAAAAAGTTATTAAAAAAAAAGCCTAATATTTCAAGTTTATGGACCAATTTGCTTAGAAATTAATTAAAAAAAATTAAAAAATAATCCAGTCTTAACAAAAATTATATATTTGGAAACTAGACATTGTGTTCTATAATGGGTTTTAATTTCATAGATTAATTAAAAAAAAAGTCCATCAACTATATTGCCAAAGTTAGACATTTCTCTTGAACCTACCTTAGTTTTTTAGTTGTAGGTCAAAGGCTAAGGGTCGGGTTGCCAAACCTTTCCCGAGCCTAAAATCGAGGCAGCATGTGGTTTGGGAATTCAAATTTCTAAAAATGTGTAGGTGTTATGAAATGTATACACGTTTTTAAATAGAAACGTGTACCCATTATATAACGGGTATAGGTTCTTTATTTGCCTGTTTATTTAATAAATTAAATACCTTTTAAAAATGTGTACACATTATATAACAATCATTTATTTAAAAAATTGAATACCTTTTAGAAACGCGTACACGTTATATAATGTGTACCCGTTATAATGTGTACACACTTTTTAGTGCGTACTTGAAGCATAACACATACACATTTTTTATTTAGGCTTGGGTACTCGTTGCGCCTAAGTGTTGGAAAACAAGGACATACAATTGAGAGGAGGGTGAATCAGTTGTCGCAGATTATTTAAACTTTTCAATCCTAACTCAAACTTAACTCAATTTCAAATCTGATGCATGAACAATAAACCATAGACAATCAACACATAAGAAACACAAAGAACACCAAGATTTTTTTACGTGGAAACCCTGTTAGGGGAAAAGCCATGATGGATGTTAGTCCACAAGATTATACCATGTTAAAAGTATAAGAATAATAATGGGAATGCACTTGCATTCAGGCATACTACCTAGAGCTCATTGCTCAAATACAAGAGGGCTCACTGCCCAAGGAAGAAAAATACGGATTAGATCCGTAGGGTATGAACTGAGAAAATAGCTTCTCCAAAAGAATGATTACAGTTCTGATTAAGCACAAAAACACTCCTTCACACTTCGTTCAAACTTCTTCACACTCTAGTCTATAATCGAATGATATTCTCACATACACACATGGGATCACTCTAAGCATACTTCAATTCAAACAAACAACCACTCTTATATATCTACAACATGAATTTCATCAACAACTTTGTTGGCCAAAAGAAATATGAAAATATAAAACATATATGCAATGTCAGCCCAAATTACAAATAAATTTTCAATGTGAATCAAACATTGTCGGCCAATATTATGTTGTGGCCCAAAACAATATCCTCGAGCATGCCAAACATTCAAATTTTAATCTCCAAGGATCCACAACATGCTACAACCACCATGTTGACCAAGAACATGAAAACCCAAACACATATGAGAAAAATCTTCGACCACAAACACACCGATCAACGTGGACATGCAACAAAGATATAAAATGATCTAGAAGCATCCACACGCAACAAGAACCAACATAGCGACATCCACATCAACTGAAATTACTAGAATCATATCAACTTCACTAAAAAACCACATAAAAACTGTCAGAACACAACTGTTCATTAAACGATCGAAACTTCACGCGGACCTCTAAAACTTCTGGTGGATAAACTAGATACTCTCAACAATAAACCCCTTATTCCACAACAATTGATCATCAACATACGAATCAAGACACCTTCATAACCTTCATTGTTCCACTGGCAACCTGCAACTTTTTCCTTTAACAATTTTCTTAATATCCTCAACATATACAACCTTCAATACATCAAATACTAATAGTGTTGACATCAATGACAACCACATATCAACAACACAACCACAACATCCAACAATCTCCCCCTTTGGAATTGATGGCAACACATGATGTGAAAAACACCATCAAAACAACTCTCAATCAACATTTACTCCCCCTTAGAATCTGACTCTTCTTTCTCAACTTCTTCTACATGATCTTCTCCCCACAAGACTCTTCTCCCCAGATAATTCACAATTTTTCACATGAATCTTCTCCCCCTTTGACATCAATGGAAAAGGTAAACATTATCTTCCCACATACAAGCTCTGAACTACATATCTGCACATTTGACTACTCCCCCTGAGTAGCAGCCACGAAAATATCAATCTGGATCATAATATAGCTTTGAAGCATATAGATTGATGCAAGTAAATGCATCTCTAGTTCATATCAAGAGGGGTAATCACCCCTAGCATTCCTCTAAGATACTCAAAAGTATCCTTTGGCAACAACTTGGTGAAAATGTCTACAACATGTTCTTTGGTAGGCACATACTCCAATCTAACTTCTTTCTCATTCACTTTTTCCCTTAAGAAATGAAACTTGATTGATATATGCTTGGTTTTAGAGTGTAGCATCAGATTCTTTGATATGTTTATTGCACTTGAGTTGTCACAGTATATGGAAATAGGTTCATCATATACTACTCTGATATCTTTCAACATTTGTTTCATCCATATCACTTGAGTACAATTATTTGCAGTAGCAATATACTTTGCCTCAGCAGTAGATAGGGAGATGGAATTCTGTGTTTTGCTCAACCAAGACACCAACTTCTTCCCTAGGAAGAAAGCACCACCACTAGTACTTTTCCTATCATCTACATCTACCCAATCTGCATCAGTAAATGCACTCAATGTAAGATTGTTATCTTTAGGATACTAAAACCCAAAATCAACTGTTCCTTTCAGATATCTAAAGATTCTCTTTACAACAGTCACATGAGATTCTTTTGGATCAGCCTAAAATCTAGCAACCATACATACAACATTCATGATGTCTAGTCTGGTCTAAGTTAAGTAGAGCAATCCACCAATCATTGACCTGTATCTTGTTTGATTTGCCTTAGGAGAATCATCATTTTGTGTTAACTTGCATCTGGTTACCATGGGTGTACCAATAGGCTTTGAGTCTTCCATGCCAAACTTCTTCAATAACTCTCTCACATATTTGGACTAAGATATGAAAATCCCAGTCTGTTTGAGTGACTTGTAATCCCAGAAAGAACTTCATCTCACCAATCATACTCATTTCAAATTCACTTTTCATTTCATCAGCAAACTTCATACATAAATCATCATCTCCTCCAAAGATAATGTCATCAACAAAGACTTCAATAATCAACTCTTTATCATGATCCAACTTAAAATACAAATTGTTGTTAGTGGTACCTTTATTAAATCCAAATTTTAGTAAGTATTTATCCATTCTAGCATACCAAGCTCTGGGGGCTTGCTTGAGTCCATACAATTCTTTCTTCAATCAGAATACCATGTCTTCCTTGTCAGTCAATTGAAATCCATCCGGTTGTTCAACATATACTTCTTCTAACTCACCATTCAGAAAATTTGACCTCACATCCATTTGATAGACTTTATAGTTCTTATATGCATCATAAGCAAGAAATAATCTTACGGATTCAATTCTGGCAACAGGGGAAAAGGTTTCTTCAAAATCAATACCTTCCATTTGTGAATACCCTTTACATACCCT
This sequence comes from Sequoia sempervirens, assembly GCA_007258455.2. Taxonomy (NCBI): domain Eukaryota; kingdom Viridiplantae; phylum Streptophyta; class Pinopsida; order Cupressales; family Cupressaceae; genus Sequoia; species Sequoia sempervirens. Next base: position 217,325 of record VDFB02156487.1, on the reverse strand, counting down.
GAAAGCAAAATTTGCATACAATAATTTAGTAAACCAGACCACATGGTAGACACCATTTGAAATTGTGATAGGACAACAACCCAGAGAAGTGACAAAATTAAGGGATATCAGTATGGAGAATAAAAAGAGTGCAGAGGAAGAAGAATTTTCAAGATTCATGGATACAATGCATACTCAAGTTAAGGAGCATATGGAGAAGACGAACAATACATACAAGGTGAAAGCAGATAAGACGAGAAGACATAAGGAGTTTGCAGTAGGAGAGGAAGTAATGGTATATCTGAGGAAAGAGAGGTTTCTAGTTGGGACATATAATAAGTTGAAGATGAAGAAGTTTGGACCTTGTAAGATCATCAGGAAGTTTGATTCTAGAAACTCATACAAAGTGGAACTACTAGAGGAGTTTGGCATATCATCTATATTCAATGTTGCAGACCTATACTAGTATCATGAAGGAGAGTCACCGGAGGATAGAGAAGTTGGTTTTTCAGACCAGATAGTACATCATCCGGAGTGGATTGCAGAAATTTTAGACAACAGAGTTGGACGTAGTACTAGAGGAAGGCAATACAAAGAATATCTAGTCAAATGGAAAGGAAGACTAGAGGAAGATTCATCATGGATTTTTTAGGCTGAGGTAGACTGCATTGGTTTTCCTCTAGCCCCAGGAAAGTGAGAGGCTCACTTTTCTTCAACCTCGAATGCCTGATATAGGAGCATCCTAGGTTTCAAGCAATCTTGCATTAACTGAAAATATTTGCATTCATGTTTTCTTGCATTTCAGTAGTTAGCTGTTAGGACCTAGTCTCAGTGTTTCATATCGTATTGTATCACATTATAACATTAGAGCTTGCAGAGTGGGATATATGATCTTTAGTGCAACATCTACATCATATCCAGAATTCAAGTGTTTTGGAGATTCCAGTACAAAGTTATTGCTAACTAAATATTAGTTGTATTTGGACAGAGAGCATTCACCGACCAGTCTTGGCTTTTCAAGTGTTCGGACCTATCCCGTAACTTGCAGAGCTTAGGAAACCATTTCTTAAGGATGCACAATCATCAAGGGACCTTCGATATGATCCACATCATTTTTTTCCAAGGATGAAAAGAAAAATCATATGTTTTGGCCGACCTTCACATGTTTCATCAACTTCAGGGTTTGAGACCTCTTGAGGCCAACGCAGACCTTTTCTGGAGCTGGGAATTAGTATATATAGGCATTGTGTAGTTGCATTAATCATCATTCTCATTGGTAGTGATAGATAATGGATAAGGGCTTCGACCCACATTGTATTTCTGGGCTTAGTGCCATATCATTCTGTAATTTTGTAAGTCGGAAGGCAGGGCATGTTGCTAGTGATTAATTGATCACTATCTACATTTCTATGTGTGATTTTTATTCCAATTCTTTGAGTTTCTGTTGTTCTTACTCTTTTTGCAAGGTTGGACAATCCTATTTTCGGACCCTCCATCCTTGACTGCACCATGTAATTAAGAAAGTACACAGGTATGTACATCTATAAAAATCATTAATATATGTGAGCACATACTTGTCCCCTAAAAATAAAGGAGTTAAAAATGACATGAGATCACTATGTACCAACTCTAAAGGTGCCTTTCTTTTGTGGCCTTACCTTCGGGGAAAGGATCCTCATGAAGTTTTCCAAGTACACAACCTTGAAAAAATTCCTTTGTGCATGAAATATTAGATAGACCAATCACTAATGCATGTGTGTTCATCTAATATAGATCCTTGTAATTGAAATAATTGAAGCATCCATGTCAAGCTTGCTCAAAGAATCTACATGCGCTATAAGAGATTATCTTAATGAACTCTCAAAACCATCAAACATATATAAATTAGATGTATGATAACCACTCTTTAATACCATAAAAATATCTAGATCATGAATCTCTTGAATAAGGTCACATCATGGTGAGAACTCAACTATCCTACTAGTGTTAGTGAAAATCAAATACATAAAAAGGAGGTTGGATGAAATATTAGGAACCAAAAATACATCTAAATACAACCATCCTCAAGCTATTTGATCCTAAAAATAAAAGTTGCGTAGAATCCTGGGCCACTAGAATAGGTGAAGTACTACAATTTTAAAGTGATATGAAATAATAGGAATGCGTCATATGATGAATTTTTTTTCAGTGAAGTATCCAACCTCCTTTATCAAATAGCTTATTTTTTTGTTCCAACTTTTGTTTTGGTTTGGAGGAATTCTATCAGATGAAGAATCTATCTTAGGCTTCTATTTATTCTCCCCTTTCCCTTTGGATGGTTGTGCTACCAATGCTTGGATTTTAGAACTAGAAATAACATCTAAATATACCAACTTTTCCTATTCCCATGTAAAATTATAATAAAATATCTCAAAAGAAGGCATAGTAAAAGTATCACCCAATGCATTTATAGTAGAATAAAATATATAAGACTTGAAATGGCCCTTTGGACTTAGATATAATTAGGAAAATGCATTCTTTCTCAATATTTTCCTTTCCACAACCTTGTAATAGTGACCTAAGTGACTTAAATTTTACCAAAAGTACAAAATGGAGAAGAAGGAATTAGGTTCAAATATAGTACATTTTCCCTCAATCTATAGTGCTTGGAACTCATTAACTATTCCAAAAACTCTTATTTATCCAGAATCTATTTAGGATTTCACAAAGATTCAATATAAAATAATAAATTGTTTGAAACATGTAGTGAAATTAGTCCCATGGCCTCATCCATCTTGTTTTTATATGTAATTTTTTTATATTCTTGAGTGGACTTGAGTGGTGCATAATCTAATATAGATCATAATCCATTGGACATGAGCAATATGATTAAATGAGGTTTATGGATTGGTAATTGTGTAGTGTAAGGCGCATAATGAAATTGGGTTTGGACGCCATTTTTTTTTTTTAGTTTTGACTATGCAAAAATGATAATTTTTTAAAATTAAACTATTTTTTGATCCCTCAATATGTTTTAAGGAGAGAATTGAATCCCCCATAATAAGAAAAGTAAACATAAATTTTTATAATAGTAAATAAAAATGAAAGAGTTCACTTTAGATGGAGTTTCTATGTACTTATAAATAAATATAAAAAATATTAAGTTGATGGATACATAGATCATAAAACAAAAAAATTGGTGCTTATTCATTTTTAGAAAATGGACATTGTATGCCCAAGTTATGTTTGATTTTGTAAATGTGATTCTTTAGGGCCTTGAGGAAAAAAAGGCCCCCTAGGTTAAGCAATTGGTCACCCATGTGATCCAATGCTCGAGGTCAAGGGGCTAGTGGCTAGTCCTTTAAACCCTAGTAACCCACATGGCTAAGGATTGATAACTAGACAATAGTCATTGACAATACATCAATAGAGGGTGGGTGTCCAAATACAATGGCTAGTGTTGATTGAGTAGCATTAGGGTGGATAGTTTAGTCTTGTTGTTGGAGGAAATATATATTTTTTTAGCCATCAAAGGGTGGTGGAGGTCACAAAGGTGTTGTTAAAGGGTAGTAGTGATATATATTTGCACACTAAATAGTGCATCTTATATGCATTTAAAAACTTGAGTGGTGATGGAAGCATTTAAATACCACCTAAAACCTTGGAACCAATAGTGGAAACCTAAAAACATATACTAATATTTTTAAAACATCATTGCTGCAAATAAAAACTATCAAGTTTTTTAAAAACACCAAAACAATTGTCACTTGAGAAAAATAAGTTCTATTAAATGGAGAACAAAAGCACCAAGCTTATGAAACCATATAGATTTATATGTTTGTACTAATTTGTATGACTATATGGATTTTTTCTACAAAACATTACTATAAAAGAAATCATAAAAAAAAATAAACTTTATTTTTAACATTTGTACACACAAGCTAAAGGCTTTGATGCCTTTTAGACACAATAGGGAGGTCTTTTCTCTCCAAGAGGCTTTCTCTGATAGTTTATGGTAAAAACCATAAAAAATCAAGAAGTGGTTTGCTAATTTAGATCTTTTATTCCATGTTGGAAGAATAGAGAAACCCATAAGTATAATAATATGTCATGAATACTAAAAACCATTGTATAAACATGTAAATATTTATGTATTGTTACCATACTTAGGAGGTTATCAATATAGTATAATACAATATAATGATATGACCTTTCTATAAGCATAAGAAAAAACCCTAATACATTCTAAGATCAAACCATGTGTATAAATCTTATGCAATGAGATAAAAAAATAAAAAGAGACCTAAGCAAGCTTAAGTGCCAAAGTGTAAATGGGTGCTCAAATTTAACTAGCTAGATAAATTACCTTTTTTACACCAATAGAGGTACCTTTTATGATGGCGGACAACCTTTTGTTGACATTTTCTTAACTTAGCTCAATTGAGCAAATATGTTGTTGTATTATTCTTTTTTTTTTTGTGAACCACTTGCTAACTTTTAGTGCATTCTATATAAGATAAAATGATAAAATTTGAAAGAGCTAGTTAGAATAAAACACTAGAATGACTATTTCCAAATAAGAGCATGAATTAGTGAAACCTAATTTACATCTTTCTATCCTTAAATATTTAATAGTATCTTATTTTATGGACTCATATATGACATTGTTTTATGTTCTAATTCTAAGCAATACATCCTTCTAGCCAAGAGGGCATACAAAATAATTGGAAGACATATAAATATCATATTGGACAACACAAATTGACAAACTAGCCTTCTCAAAAAATGTAACTCACATGCTCAAAAAAATGCAAACATCTAAAATACTAAACTTAAGAGAACCTTATTCTATCACCACGTAGATTTTCTTAAAATGCCACAATTAATCATTTTATTTAAATATGCTCCAATATTTTATTAAATTATTTGTATCACCTTATATCATTTTAATTTTTGTATTTGGTCAATGTTGAATTAGTATAAAATAAGCAACCACAAAGGTTGTGAAGAACCAAGGTTTAGAAATTGACGACACAAATATGGATATACAAAATATCATTACAAAGGAGATAATGATATCATTTGCATAGGTTATTGAAAAATATTATAGAGACTTCGTCATGACATAGCATTTTTACATAAGTCTTTTATTTACCATTGTTGATTGACTTGGAGATGACTCATTTGTAATTTGATTTGAACTAGTTGATAGATGATCTATTTGTTTGTCTTTAACACTATTTGGAATTAAGAATATAAAACACCTTAAAATTATCGTTTCTAGATATGGTAAACTCTACCCTAAAAACAAAGACATGTTAAACTATACCCTAGGCATAACCATCTCAAAATTTTAGCGCTTGCTCATTTATGATGAAATAAGACCGTCTTTACTCTCAAAACATACTCAAATGATCTCATAAACGTATTTCAATAAATGTTACCAACTAACAAATAATGATGCTAATTTATTTAGCCCAATGTAAAGTATGAAATTAAAGAATATATATTTTTTTATGAATAAGGCCTTATTATTTTTTTAAACTAAAAAGACAATAATATACTATTCAAAAAAAAGGAAGGTGCTAGAAGGTACACCCTCGAAGTCCAAACAAGACCTAAGTCTAAAAAAAAGATGAGAAAAATCTAAGATTATTCAAAAAATATACTAGACAAAATGAACCAACTTAAACTCAAAAATGACTAACCAAATAATCAAAAATTTATAATACTAAATGTTCAAAGAAGACTAAAGATGCCAACATTAATTTAACTGAACCACCATTAAAAAATTAAACAAATATTCCTTATAAGATATATAAGTATAAGATGATGTATTATACTACTTTTATAATTTTAAAGTATAAATTTAAACTTTACATTAACAAAACGATTTTTTTAACAATGTTAGACATAATACATTAAAAAAAATCTCTAGGAAAATCTTAAGCATAGCAAAGAAGGGCCACCACCATGCTTGAATGGGAAGATTAGAGTGGCAAGTTGTTCTTTTATGTATTCCATTGGTATATCTTTCCTTGCCTCATGTTAGTATTATAATTCTCAACTAACATAGATTTGGGCATAATATATATTCAAGGATAAATCAATCGCTTCTAAGCTAAATGAGATCATTTTATTTTACTTAATAATTATGATCTAGTGAAACAAATTGCATCTGTATTTCTCCTTGTGAATGAAGGAAGATATCTATAAATCTAATCTAATGATTTCAAACAACCATTATGAATTCAATACAGTTTTAGATAGAAAAAGGCAAAGGGACCCACTAGGTATCTTTTCTCTTTTTTTCAACTTTTCAAACTATATTACCTGTATGTAATCAATGCCCTTTGCCGCTTCTTTTCATTTGAACTTTTACTCTACTCAACTTAAACTTAAAAACTTTTATTATGGAGGGACTGCACTTTATTCAAATACTTCACCATCTTGTCAATTCACATCTATAAAAAAACATACAATTTTTACAGACGTACAACTTTAGTTAATCCCCTCCTTTGTTTAGGAAATATCTCGAGATGGGACAACATTAGACATTGCCATCACCATTGTCTTGCAAATTGAGTGCCACGTGTACATCAAGTTTGAGTTACAAGCTTTTTAACAATGTTACAGTCAATGCATATTATTGGTAAGTCAATTATAATCATATAGGTGCTCTCTTTTTATTGACCACCTCATTCCCCTCTCTATTAGTAGTTTTATTTTATTTACCTAGGGTTTGTCTGTAATGCAGCCCTAGGGAATCCTATGCATGTCATGCAAGGAAAGATGGAAGAATGATACAACTCTATGAAAATTTATATATTGGAAGTAAATTTTTTTAACAATTTGGAAGTAACACATTATGAATATTAATCATTTGTTTTGAGTAGTTAAATCTCTTTTTTTATTGAAGTATGGAAAGTCATAATAAATTGATCAAATATATGTTAAGTAATTCTCGTTGGTTGGGTGTGTTATTAATTAACACAATCATAATTTGGATTTTCATTCATTTTGAATAGTTAAATCTCATATTCAGTGAAGTATGAAAAAGTCATAATAAATTGATCAAGTACATGTCAAGTAAATCTCATTGGTTGGGTGTGTTATTAATTATCGCAAGAATAATTTGAGTTTTTAAATTAAATTATTATCATATGAATCTTTTCATTCTGAATTTTTAATTCTTATTTTAGCTTGTTTACTTGTTTTGTAGTTTTTTTTTTAGGGATTCCACTTTTTGATTCAAGGATAGTGGATGGCTCAAGTACTTGAGTGACCAGTAAGGATATGTTGTTTGTTTATATTGTGAATCTTTTTAGTGTTAAACCAATTTCATGCTATTGTGTCTATATTTATTTCTTACAACACCCATTTTCAATATGTAATGTTTTCAATGTGCACACTAGAGCTAGTTGTAGACTTCATTTTGGCATAAAATGGGAGAATGGCAATGCTAGTAGGGATTATAGAGTTCAACTTTAAACCTATGAACTACTTGTCATAAGGTGTTTGTGAAATTTTTCGTCAACAAAAAAAACACATATTTTTGAAGCTAATTCTCAACCTTGTTGAAATAGCATATACAATTATATTTTATAAGAGATGGAATTTGTAGTATATCATCTACCCATTTTTCCTTTAACATCTCAATGAAGGTCAACAAGCTTGGAATCTCAATCTTGAAGGACAATGCTATTTACTTTACCTCCTCACTCTCACGCCTACTTTTGCTCACAAATACACACAACAATAGTACTATATAAAGGTAAGAAGGTAACCAACAAACAATGATCTATAGATCAAGCACAACTTGAGCAAATATGCAAAATCCTAAAAACTTATCTCGATAGAACATGAGGTAGATGATCTATTATATAGAGGCTCAAATTGTAGGTGAACATTATTACGCAATATAATATTCAACTATATTATTTATTACATGCATGAAGATAAAAAAAATCAAATATGTCAATAACATCAATGGTATTATTGTTTCATCCCCCTATGATGACTATTGGCAAGATCTTAAAGTAGAAATAATTTTTTTAAGACCTTTCATGAGCTAGAGGCTTCGTGAAGATATTCTCTATCCAATCTTTTGTATTGAGATACACAATCTTGATCAATCCTTATTAAACCAATTCTTTAATGTAGTGATGTTAAATCTCAATATACTTGATCTTATTATGAAACACTGAATTCTTTGTCATTTATATAGAACTCTTGTTGTCACAATACAATAAGATAGATCTATCTTATATTTGATACAAATCCTCCATTAATATTTGGAAAGTTATTGATTTTATAGCTTTATACTGTACCTCTAGTGCATAAAGTGATATAGTTAGTTATTTCTGAAGAAAATTAAGACTAAATGTATAACCAAAATAGACTTATGTTCCTCTAAAATCTAAAATCTATTTCACTTATAACCCATGTCCCTGATATATGGCAAACTTTTCCCACTGCTTTTTGCCATCAATCAGTTTCTTTTGAGCCGTTGATCTCTTTTTATTACCGTCCATCTTATTTTGTAAGTGTACAAATGCATCCACATATAATCCATCACTATTTCGAGGCACATAAGATCTCCATGAAGAAAGCGAATGAAAACCAGAATAGTTTAATTACCGCTTTCCTGTATCAGATAAATCTCTTGCAAACACCAAGGCGATTCAACATATCTTTTGTACAAGATGACAATGTGAAGTAAACCAGTTTGAATTGCTTCTTTAATTGTCCCCAGTAATTCCTGTCCCAACTAAAACCCCGTTTCATTGAAAAACGCATGCAATCCAGTGCGGTGAAGTGCAAAAAAGATGGTTGTCTTTGACATTTGGTCTGTAATGATTGATGAAAACATGCTACTTGATAGATCAAAAAATGATTGAAGGACAACTAGATCTAACATAGCATGCAAAGAACGACGTATGCAAGCATCTGTATGTAGGCATCCATGAGAAGTTACGTTTCAGTTTCATGCTATATTGCTTCAGTTTTGTTCTAACTACCAGTTTCATTGTTTAGGTGGCTCCGCTTAACTCAATATTTTTCCTTGTTTCTTTAACCTTGACCATCTTAGTCCACTCATGTTTCAACGATTGACATGATCAAGCACATCTTGGGGGCGAGTTAAAATTTTTTACAAATTATAAGACTTGAGCGTTAGTAGGGGTGAGCCATCAATCCAACTGAAGTTTTCAAATCCTTCTTCCTTAAATATATTCTTGACTAGAAAAATCAAAGAATCCAAAGCCTTTTTTACCACTGTATATGATCTCTTATGTGAATCAGGAATATTGAATTCCTTTTTTAGTTGTTCCCAACTTTTTAGAGAATTATTGTACAGTATATCATTAAAAGAAATTACCCCTTTACCATTCCATTTCTTTGCAGAACAGCCCGGGGCTAAAGCCAAAGGTTTGTTATTACTGTTCAATTTCCACCACACATATTTGAACCCCATGATGCAATTATCCTTTATATTTATAGCTTCCCTTTCTGCTATCAAATGCCTACTTGACTCCCAGTCCCTCCAAATGCTAGCAAACACTGCAGAATCAGAGAGTTTTAAACCAAAAATTTCAAACAACATATCATGCATGTGTAAGTTTTTCTACAAATTTGTTTTTTTTTTTTTTGGAGTAGCTTCTATTAATTTTTTCCTTATTAAAATCTTCTAAGGCTCATTACCTATCAACACCTTTACAATCCATATAGAGGCTAGGGCCATTCCTTGAATTTTAAGTCTTTTAGCCCAAGTCCCCCCTCATCTTTACCTACACAACACCACTGTCATTTAACATTATTTTTCCATTTATCTTTACCATTTGACCACACACTTTATTAATTTGGTAACTAGCAAAAAATCAGATTGATGCATAGTATATTGAGTAGGATGATAGAATTTTTTGACAGACTTGTACCCTTCCTGCAAGCGACAAATAGTTATTGTTCCAACTTTTTAGGTTTTTTCAATTTTTTGCAAACATAAGGATTAAAAGAGAAGGGAATGCTCAAGTATCTCATAACTTTGTCAGGACCATATCATTTCCAAGAAACCTTTATGGACCAATTGGGAGGATCATATTTCCAATACAGTAATATTGGCATAAAAAATGTTAGATAAAAAGGCAAGACAACAAACATTTAATCTTGCTACCAGGTTATCCATATTTCCTTCTTTCAATTCAAGAAATAACATAGTGTCATCTGCAAATTTCATATTAAGCATAGATGAATTTTTTGGAAGTATAACTCCTTTTAGAATAGGTCCCAGTTTTTCAATCCTTAAAATATAATACATTGCTTTCGCAACAATTACAAATAGAGTAGGAGTTGATGGACAACCTTGTTTTATAGACCTACATAGGGGAAAAGGATTAGAAAGAGAGCCATTTATTTCAATTTGAGAATTTGCATCCTTAAATAGGACCTTAACCATTGTGCAAAACTCATTTGGAAAGCCAATTGCCTCTAAGATAGAAATCATAAAAGACCACTCAACTCCATCATAAGCTTTTTCAAAATCTAGAAGTAGTATCCCCATATTTTGATTGCTTCTTCTTACCCAATCCAAAGCTTCCCAACTAGTAATCATATTTTCTAGAATATATCTAGTCTTGATAAATCCAGTTTGAGTATTATTTATTATTGTTGGTAGAATCTTTGTCAATCTTCTCACAAACAGTTTTGGAAAGATTTTGTACATGAAACATTTAGCAATGTGATAGGCCTCTAGTTTTTTATATTATTTTTATCCCCATATTTTTGAAGTAATTTTATTGTGCCTTTGTTAATGTCACTCCCTAAGGTTCCTTTTTCAATAGCCTCCTAATAAACCTCAAAAATGTCATCAAGTACGCAACCTAGATTATCTTTGTAAAACTCAACTAGAAGACCATCACCCCTTGGAGACTGCCCATTTTGAAATGAAATAATAGCATTATAAATTTCCTCTTTATATATTTAACTTTTTAGATTTACTTCCATCTCTTATGTGATTTTCCTAGGCATTATCTATCTACAAACCTATTGAGTATTTTTGCAAGAATTATTAAATTATCTTCTACAATGAATATTTTTTTGTAGAATTCAAAGAAAATTCCCTTAATTTTCTCATTCTCATGAATTCACGAGTCATTGATCTTGATCAGCCTTACTGATTCAATGGCATGCTTTATCCTCAACAAATTGAAGAAATACTCGGTTCCTTTGTCTCCATCTTTAATCCAATTTATTTTTTCCCTTATCCTTGCCCCTTGGGCCTTTTTAATTTGATTTTTTTTGAGCTTATGTTTAATATTCTTTACCTTGTTCACCAAAATTTCATTATCTTTATCCACTTATACTTCAAACTTAGTAGTTAACGACTCATCATACATGAAACATTCTAATCTTCTATTGTCAATTGCATATTTCTTAAACCAATAGTTTTTAATAGATTCCTCAAATTGGAAACCAAGTTAACCCAGTAGCCAATGGAAAAATCCTTAGGAAAAAAATTAAGTTAATTTTCCTCAAAGTTTTTATACCATCCAATTAGTCTTGGTATTTTAGAAAATTAGTGTTAAGTTTATACAGGTTGTCCTTCTTTCCATCAAATCTATATCCACAAGATTCGATTACTACCCTTGCTTTGATTAGGTAGTGCTCTGAGATTGTTTTGGTCTCAACTTGCACAAAATTTGATCCCTTTCTACTTTCAAATAATAATGTATCCTCCTGAGTATAAAATCGGTCAAGTTTGCAATAGAATCTTTTGCTATCATTTTGGTTATTGTGCCATGTAAACTAAATTCTCTTGTTGTCTCTTCTTTCCTTCCAACATGTCAAATAATTTTTAAAAAAAATCAATCTAGTCCAATAAAACTGTTCATTACCTTTCCATCACCAAGGATAACCTTAGACTTATCTTCCTTATTTTCAATCATGTTAAAATCTCCCCCAAAAATCCATGGAGTTTTGGGAAGATTAGTAACCCACCATCTCCAAACTTATATTCTCTCTCTATAATCATTTGGAGCATATATTGAACATATACCAAAATTTTGGTTATTTCTTTCCAGTGTTACCCAACAAAACATATTACAAGCGGAGAAACCATAAATAGTGATAAATGGCTTCCATTTTGGCCCTATTAAGATTGCTATTCCACCTTTTACTTTTTTATGATTAGTATGAAAGACAACTATATTTTTCCATCCAAATCTTAAGGCATTATGCAATTAAAATTCAACGGCCTTAACTTCTTGAATTAGAAGGCAATCCAAATCATTTTTACTGCTACAAAAATACTTCAATACATATTTCCTCTCTAGGGATTCTAAGCCTTAGATATTCCAACTTATACAATTTAAAATAATTTTTAGGATGGAATTTAAGGGTACTTTTGATTCTTATATAGTCTATCAAAACAAGAAGGAAAACCTTCTCCTTTTCCCTTCTTTCCAAGTTTTTGTGAGTTGTTGGTTCTCCTCACTTCCTTTTTTTTTTCTTTCTTCCTTTTTAATCTCCTTTTTTCCTTTTCTTTTATGTTCATCCCTAGTTTCTTGATACAAGGGATTAAAACAATAATGTCCTTGTTTTCTTTTTTGTACTCACTATCATGCAGAATCCCATCTAAGTCAACATAGCTTATAGCCTCTGGAGGGTATGGGGGTCTCTCAGCCTTCCTCCTCTTTATCTACTCTTTTAATTTGTCAAGCACAATTTCTTATGCATTTTTTTGAGCTCGTTAGACTTTTCTTCTATAGGCATAATTGCATCATTTTATTCATTCTTGTTTTCTCCTTTATTCAAGTCACAAGGGACATGATTTTCCTTATTAAGAACATTCATTGTTTCACATTTCTCAGTTTCTTTTTCCCCAAAATTTGTATTTATTTCCTTATCAGTCATATTAGGGATGGCCTCTACTTCTTCATGCACATTTTCCTTAGAGAAAGGTTGTGGCTCTATCACATTATCTTCCCTTGATTAAGGGTTTAAGGACACATCATTTATATCACAGTCTATATCCACACTTTTATCTTCCTCTAAGGATTTTTTTGCATCACAAATATTGAATGTAGCCCTAGGTAGTCTACAATTTCGTTCATTATTTACAATTTTTTACTATCTCTTTTTTGATGCCCATAATTTTTACATAAGAAATAGGAATTCAGACCCCCTAGGGCTTCTATTTCACAAATTGAACAATTTACCTTCTATTTCAATCTTAATTATTTCAAGGATTTGAACCCATGTGTTAAATGAAACTAGCATTCTAACATTCATGTGTGGCAATGTGGACCTAGTATTTTCAATTTGCAAAAATTTACTAATAGGTTTTAACAACTAAGGAAAAAACACCCATATTTGTGGGGGCACATTCTTGACTTTATCTAGCTCGACACAAAACAAATTAGAATTTCATTTTTGGGTAACTTCAGGTGACCAAGCTACTACCCTAAAGAGGGACTTCCCAATATTCCAAAAGTCTTTTTCTAAAACCCTCTTTTTCATACTATAATTTTTCAAAAAGATGACAAATAATACTCTTTGAAGCATCCTACAAAATGAAATGTATATTCCCATATTTTTACCCCACACACTATATATCCAATTATCATAAATTTTCCTCAATGGGAGATTAGTCATATCCATGCAAGAAAGAAAATTAGCCATATTTTTTAACCTATTTTCTTCCTTTTTAACATTATTTCATTAGGGTTTACTCTTAGAACCCTAGGAAAAGAGGGTCCTTACCTGCTTCACAATTTCCTTTTGTCCCCCCCCCTCCTTCAATGATACTTCTCTAGTTTCCTCAAAATCCCACATTGAATTTCACCTTATCTATAGGCACTTTCGATTCTTCAATTTGCAAAGATTCTTTAAAGGTTTTACAAGCTTCATGCTTAGTAATAATGCCTTCCCCACTACCAAAATCCAAGTTAAACTCCATACACTCACATAGATGGAATAATCAAATCTTTGCGAGAAAAAACACTAACCCCCTAAAGCTCTTATCTTACCCTTGCCCTTACAAATGAATTTCAATTCAAAAATTCCAAATAAACCACTTACCCCACAAACACCTAGACACATACATGACATGTTGAACAAGACAACTGAGAGGGGGGGTGAATCAATTGTCAAAAAATTTAATCTTCAAAACTTTCACCAGAAACTAAACCAATCACAAATTCTTTACTCTACTAATATGATTAATCATTAAGTGCAAAAGAAAAAACTGAAAAGCATCACACAAACAAAATAACACCAGATTTACGTGGAAAACCCAATAAAGGAAAAACCATGGTGAGGATTAGCTCACAATATAGAGAATAACAAAACCGATTACAAAGGCTCACTGTCTGGATCATGACTCGATATCCAACAAAGGTTAACCACCTAGAGGGCTCACTTCCATAGAATTACAAAGAAAATAGAAGGGATTTGTTACACAGAAAAAAAAACCTCAATGTAATAGAGATTTCCACTACAATTCACTCAAACTCTTGCAAACATGAAAGAATGATAGAGTACACCTTTAGCTCACTGCATCTAAAAACTCTGTAATTAGATTTTGCATTGATCTACAGCAACTCGCATCATGTACACACTGATTCACATCTATCTCACTCTATTTCTTTGTTCTTCTTCATCTTCACAAATATCTCATCATGTATTTATACCATCTTCAACTTTGAAACATATCCAAAGTTGGCCATACACAATTTGCATTTACAAATTCAAATTAGGTCAGCGCCAAAACATTCTAGGGTGCAATTAGAATGAGGGTAACCCAAACACATGCTAAGAGAGGACCCAAATAAATTACAACACTGTTGGAATCAGGGAACACTGAGAGGGGGGGTGAATTAGTGTTCAACAAAATTTAACTTTATTAATCTGATCTTTAAACCACTTACAACATTGAACCAAAAGAAAGATGCAAGCACATAAGGCAATCATCCACAACACCATAACACAAGGATTTTTATGTGGAAACCCTCTTAGGAGAAAAACCACGGTGGAGGTCAATCCACAATTTGAGTACTCAAATATAAGTGTTTTACAAAAATGGGGAATGCACATGCATTCAGGCGCACTGCCTAGAGCTCACTACTCAAAAATAGAAAGTCTCATTACCTTACAATTAATGTCAAAAGACAATAGGAGTGGTGAACTATGAAATAACATCTACAAATGCCTGAGAATAGTTTCGGTTAAGCTCATCAATCGAATTCGTGACGTTCTGTCTGATTCTGCTCTTTTGCTCTGCTCTACTTCAACTTGCATCATAAAATCCTCTTATGCACAAGTGAAACTGTGCATAATCTCTCTCCAACCCTTCTAATATTTGCAACATACATCAACACACTTTGAATACACACCAAAATGATATAATTGATCACTTATATATATATATCCGCAACAAAGGATTTAATCACTACAAGTCGGCTTCAACAAAACATAAAATATTTTCCAACCGTCAGTCCAATCCATAAATTATGTTCAATGCGCACCATCCAAAGTCAGCCACAACAAAGTGAGGACCTAGAACAAAATCCTCAAACCCGAAAATACTTCAAACAATTTTTCCTCGAACATCCACAACACACCACATTCACTTAGTCAGCCTTCTAGCACTATTAAACATAAAATCAAACAATCAGATCTCCTAACTCGTACACAAATTGATGCAACGACACAAAAATTGAGAATAAGATATTCTTGATACCCAATGACCTTCCCTGAGATCCACAACTCAAATTGATAAACTAGTAATGCAAATGGATCGACAAACTCAACTTCAGTCGGATAACCTATTCTTCACTTTGTCTTCTGGTATGGACAAATACTGAAGTGCAAACTAGATCAATGACTTAGGTTGCCATCAATGACAACACTAGAAGCCATATGCCAACAAACATGCTTCATGAACTTCGCAATTAGTGTTAAACACAAGGTCGGCCAAGCTAGTGTAAAACACATAAGCAATTAAGCACACACAACCTTAACATGATCCAATCCTTTCAGATAACAAAATTAACTTTAACATGATCCTATTAGGTTAAATCTAGAATCACAAGTTATAAGACTCGAACAAGAAGAAATACAGAGCAACTAAATTTCTCTCGGACCTTAGCCAAATACATTGAAAACCATAGTTCACAACTGGTGAACATAACTGGCACTGTACAATGAACCAAAGAGCCCAAAATATAGATATAGCAACTTTCAACAACCATGATCAACATATATGAACCTTGCAAACATAGGAGCAAAATTGGAGCAAACACTGAACACCTGCAACCTCTTTCCTTTACAATTTTCTCAATATCCTCAACATATATAGCCAATAACCTTCATCCCTGACAACAACAACCAGTTGAAAACTAGTTAACCAGTTGACATCAATGACAACACCTTCATACTTGCTTCAAAATCTTCATTCTTGCAACAATCTCCCCCTTTGTCATTGATGGAAATTCATGAAGTGAAAAACCATCAAAGAAAACACAATAGCTTTGAACACATTTCCTCATGATTTTATTTTTTGTTTCTCCCCCTTAGTAGATAATCTTTTTCACATGATACTTCTCTCTCTCTCTCCACATCTTTCTCTACATATTTCTCTCATTTCTCTCCCCCTTTGTCATTAATGGCAAAGGAAAAAGATATTACATCAATTTCCCCTTTGTCATTAAGAACAAAATATTCTTTCAATGACAACGCATGACACTACCTACTCCCACTGAGAGGTAGCCACTAAAACATTAGTCCAAAAGAAAGATAGATCCATAGATCCACTGGAATGATGCATCTCCATATGTGTCTAGTTCAAGATAGGAGGGGCAATGACCCCTAACATCTTCCATAGATACTCAAAAGTATCTTTAGGAAGATCCTTTGTAAATATGTTAGCCACTTGATCCTTCGTAGGTACATACTCAAGATTTACTTCATTCTCCACAACCTTCTCTCTCAAAAAGTGATACATGATAGATATATGCTTTGTCCTCAAGCGCATCACTAGATTCTTTGAAATGTTAACTACACTTGTATTATCATAGAAGATAGAAATCGGATCATCATACATTATTCTGATATCATTCAATATTTTTTTCATCCAGAAAAATTGTGTACAACAAGATACAGTAGCAATATACTCAGTTTCAACAGTAGATAAGGAAATTGAATCTTACTTTTTACTCAACCAAGCCACCAATCTGTAACCCAAAAAGAATGCACCACCACTTGTCCTTTTCTTGTCATCTACACAACCAACCCAATTTGCATTTGTGTAAAAATTAATATCCCTAGGATACCAAAAGCCATAATCCAAAGTGTCATTCAAATATTTGAATATTCTCTTAACAATAGAAACATTTGTTTCTTTAGGATCTTCTTGAAATCTAGCCACAAGACAAACTGCATGCATGATATCTGGTCTAGTAGTAGTTAAATACAACAAACCTCCAAACATATATTTGTATTTGCTCTTATTAGCCTTAGGTGAATTGCCATCTTTACTCAATTTGCATCTAGTCACCATAGGAGTGCATACCGGTTGGAACCACCCATGATCCCAAACTTTTTCAACATTTCTTTTACATTGACTGTGAAATAAAAATCCCTTGCTCTGAAGATTTGATTAATTTGCAGCCCAAGAAATAAATTCATCTCACCAAACATAGACATCTCAAATTCTTTTTGCATTTCTTCAGAAAACATTTTGCACATAGTTTCATTTCCTCCAAAAATAATGTCATCAACATATACAACCACTATTAATATTTTTTCATTTTCAATTTTAAAATACAAATTAGTATCTATCGTACCTTTGTTGAAACCTTGATGAATCAAATATTTTTCTAACCTTGCACACCAAGATCTAGGAGCTTGCTTCATTCCATACAAATACTTCTTCAATCTCCAAACCATATATGGTGGTTCTAGTAACTAAAATCCTTCTGGTTGTTCCATGTAGACCTCTTCCTCTAGCTCACCATTCAAGAATGTAGACTTAACATCCATCTAATAGACCTTGAAATATTTATGAGTAGAAAATGCTAAGAACATTCTGATAGCTTCCATTCTTGCCACTGGAGAAAAATTCTCCTGAAAATATATGCCTTCCACTTGTGAGTAACCCTTACACACAAGCCTTGCTTTGTTTCTAACTACTTCTCCATTCTCATTCAACTTGTTTTTGAATACCCACTTTGATCCAATTGTGTTTTTATCTGTTGTTCTAGGGATTAATTCCCAAGTTTTATTCTTCCCAATCTACATAAGTTCTTCTTTCATAGCTTCCATCCAATGCTCATCTTTACATGCTTCACTTACACTCTTTGGTTCAACCTGAAAAAGTAAACACAAATTTATCTCACCAGCAACAACAAATCTGCTTCTTGTCAATACTCCTTTCCTTTTGTCTCCAATGATTTGATTTTCTGAATGATTTTTCTTCACATATTTAGGTGTCTTAGGGGACACCACTGGAGCTTCTTCTTCTTCTTCATTCTGCTTCTCAGGTATTCTTCCACAACTTCTTCAATTCTTACGCAATCAGGTTCATCAGATACATATCCATCAACTTCAATTGAAATTTTCATTGCTTCATCAACCTTAACATTTGTGCTTTCCACAATCTTTCTCAGTATTTTATTGAAACATTTGTAAGCTTTTCTCTTAGTAGAATATACAAGGAAAATACCTTCATCACTTCTAGCATCAAACTTCCCTAAATTTTCTTCATCCCATTTGATAACATTTGCTTCTAAACAATTTGAAATACTTAACAATAGGAATTCTTCCGCACCATAGCTCATAGGGGGTATTCTAGTACTATTAGCTCTTGCTTGAACTCAATTGAACACATAAATAGTGGTGTGAATAGCTTCTCTCCAATAAACTTCCAATAAACCAACTGAGCAATAATAATTTACCTAGATGCTTCTTGAATTCTTATTTTCTTCCTTTCAACAACTCCATTTTGCTGAGGAGTTCTAGGAGGAGATAATTGTCTTTTTATTCCATGAACTTCACAAAACATATTAA
Source organism: Sequoia sempervirens (assembly GCA_007258455.2). Classification (NCBI taxonomy): domain Eukaryota; kingdom Viridiplantae; phylum Streptophyta; class Pinopsida; order Cupressales; family Cupressaceae; genus Sequoia; species Sequoia sempervirens. The sequence continues at coordinate 198,305 of VDFB02156487.1, read as the reverse complement.
ACTAATGGGAGGTGAACTCGCCACCTCTGTCACACCTCAAGCATTTTATTCTCAAATTTACTTCATTCTCTACCATAGCTTTGAATGTTTTGAATATATCTAATGCATCAGATTTCTCTCTAAGAAAAGTAACCCATGTGTATCTAGAGTAATCATCAATCAAAAGCATAAAGTGCCTTTTACCTTGTAGACTTATCACTTTTGTAGGACCACAAAGATTTGTATGAAATAAATCCAATTGTCTGGTAGTAGATTGCTCCTTTGACATGAAATTATTCCTTGCTTGCTTTCCAAACTAACAATTCCTACAAATAACATTAATAGGCTTTGTAATCCTTGGTAAATCTCTTATGTCTTGTACTACACTAATCCTCACCAAGTTATCAAAATCCATATGACACATTCTCTAATGCCATAACCAACTATCATTAATCTAAGTCATAAAGCAACGTCCCTCAACACACTTAAGTTGATATATATTTCCTTTAGATTTCTTTCCTGCAACAATCAATGTTTCGGATCCTTTCCTAATTTCACATCTCATCCTCAAATACAAGATTATATCCTTTACTACAAATCTATCCAACACTAAAGAGATCATTCCTTAAACCCTTGACATAGTAGACATCATTAGTATTATGCTTTCTATCAAAACTTACTAAACCTATCCCATAAATTTTAGCACCAATATCATCTCCAAACATAACTAAGCCTCCATTATATTTTTCAAGTTTAACAAACTTACTCTTATCACCAGTCATGTGATGTGAACAACCACTGTCAATGACCAAGTAGTCATTTTCTTGTTTAGCATGTAGGGTAGAGATTACAATATCTTCATCTTTCTCTTTCTATGGAGGACATTCCTTCACTTGTCTTTCAAATTTAGCAGAAGTAGGTTCATCTTTTATAGCCAAGAACAATCATTCATTATCATCAAAATCTCCATAATCAAATTCTTCATCAGAAATACTAGCATCCTCATTCACATAATATGATTTTTTGATCTTCTTTCCTTTGTTTCTTTGTTAAATCTCTATTTGTTCTTCTTAGCTCTTTCTAGACATCTCGAAGCATAATGACCTATTCCTCCACAACTAAAGCATTTAAATGGTAGATTATCTTCATATTTTCTAGAGCCTTTCTTCATCCTTCTCACAAAGTTAGCTTCTACTTCATCAAGATTCTCTTCATTCGGATCTTCAGTTCTTGTAGCCTTGAAAGCAGTTTCTGATTCGGATACATTTATCAAATTTGGCTTTCTCATCTCATAAGATGTTAGAGTTCCCAATAACTAATCTTTAGTATAAGTCTTGTAGTCCACATACTCTTCAATAGCAGATACCTTTTCACTGTATGCATCAGGGAGAGTTCTAAGAATCTTCTTCACAATCCTAGATTCATCTACTATAGCACCAAGTCCTCACATACTACCTACGAACTCATCCACTCTTTGCATATAGGATTTATTGTTTTCATCTTTGTACATATGCAAGATCTCAAACTGTGCCTCCAAATTATGTAACTTTGCTTCTTTGAACTTTTCATCACCTTCATGCATCTTTTCTAAAGCATCCCAGACTTCTTTATCAGTCTTCAAATTTTAAACTTTAATCAACTCAAAATGTGCAAGACTATTCTTCAGAATAAAATTTTCCTTATTGTTTTCTTCATGCGCCTTGATTTCATCAGCTGTAATTAGACCATTAGCCAGAGGAGTGTAAGTAGTCTTACAAGATTTTTCAACATCATATCCCCAATACTCCAAGTATCATTCCATATGTATCTTCCAGATAGCATAATTTGTTCCATCAAACCTAGGGCATTCAAAAGTGATCTTGCTTGCCATTTCATATCTTAAGCAGTTAAGCTTCTCTCCAAGGAACCAAGCTCTGATACCAATTGTTGAACAAGACAACTGAGAGGGGGGGTGAATCAATTGTCACAAAATTTTATCTTCAAAACTTTCATTGGAAACTGAACCTATCAATTTGAGTGCATAAGATTGACAATTTGACAACAATATACAACACCTTATCAAAGGAAATGATTTTACACCAAAGGCTTATGATTTAATTAAGCATAATTTTTATTTTTTGGAAGCTTGTATAGTTAGGAAAGATAATTAAATAAGAACTACAAATTGAATAATAAAACTTTATCACCATAAGGTCCATGCAAGTTCAAACTATAAGATGGAGAGATAGGAATGTGATTAATCATATTGACAAAAATGAGGCAAAATTATTTAACCTAATACAAATTACTAAGCTATCTTCTTAACAAGAGGAAAAAAAAGAGACAAAGGTCTATTTTTGAATTATGATAGAAAATGGTATGAGGTCATAATTGTGCCAATAATGTGAAAATATTAATATTTATTGAGAATGAAGTTGAAGATGAAGGAGAAGAGGCTATAGAAGAATAAAATGTCAAACTTAATTATGGAATTTATAAGGAGAAAGAAAGCCTTACTATATCCATACATTGACTGAATGATCTATACAAACACTACAAATATTTAAAGTGGCTAGTTATATCAAAAAGTGAAAATTGATAGTGTCGGTTGACATAAGTAGTACACACAATTTCATTGATATAATATTGACTAATGAGTGCAATTATTTTATGTATCCAAATTTTCTAATTTTTAGATCATGATAGTTTATGGGGAGAAAGTCTCTTGTGGTGGTAAATTCCATTGTATAAAAATCTCAATGAAAGAATATCAACTAGATTCATACATTTTGGTAGATGCAACTTAGATCATGTAATGGATTAAATATTTGGGAATAGTGTCCTTCAAGTTTCAAGACATATTCATGGTTTTCAATAAAAATGGATAAAATTATAAAATTGAAGGGAAACAATCACCACCAAGATAAATTATTATCTCTCATAGGATGGAAAATTTACTTAAAGAAAGGAAAAATGATCTTATGACATGGTGGGAAAGCTATATTTTTTAGAAGAATAAGACATGAAAACTCATGATCCTCTACAGCTTCAAGATAACATTCAATTCCATCAACAAGTTTTTTAAGAACCCAAAGATATAACTCCTATTAGATATCATGCTCATTCCATTTAATTAATACTAGGAACTATTCCTCCTAATATTAGACCTTATCAAGTTATCCACATGAATAGAATTTAGTTCAATCAAAAATTTGGTCAAGGAAATGGATTTAGGCATTATTCGTCCCAACAAAATTTCCTATTCAGATCTTTAATGGTAATGGTTAAAAAGAAGGATGCTTCATGGACAATGTGCCTAGATTATAGGGAGCTCAACATGCTCACTCTCAAAGATAAGTTTCCATTTCCTATTATTGATGAATTATCAAATGAATTGAATGGTGGAATTTTTTTTACTAAGTTAAAGATTTTAGTTCAAGTTATCACATAATTTGATTAAAGGAGGAGGATGCATATAATTTTTATTTTAGAAAACATGGGGGTAATTATGAATATTTTTATATCATTTGGTCTCACTAATGCTCAATCAAACTTTCAAAGCCTCATGAATTCATTGTTCTTCCAATTTCTTTAAGAAAATATGTTGATATTCTTTGACAAAATCACCATCTATAATATAACATGGGGAATAAAAATTTTAACATGTAGAGAAGCTATTACATGTATTGGAAGATAATAAAATCTATGAAAAAATTTAAAATGTGTTTTTGGGTAAAATAAATAGAGGATATGTGGTGTCACATGAAGTTGTTGAGGTAGAACTTAAGAAGATTTAAAAAATAAAAAAATGCCTAAGACCTAAAAATATAAAAGGTTTGAGATGATTCTTGGGTCTAGTTAGATATTACAAAACTTTTGCAACATGTAGAGAATATATTACAAGTATTAGAAGATAATCAACTCTATGTGAAAATTTAAAATATGTCTTCGAGTGAAAGCAGTAGAATAATTTGGATGTGTGGTGTCACATGAATGTGTTCAAGTGGACCATAAGAAGATTGAAGTAGTAAAAGAGTGGCTAGAACCTAAAGATATCAAAGATTTGAGAGGATACTCGGGTCTATTTGTATATACCATATGTAGTTTAGAAATTTTTACTCCTTTCTAAGAGAAAGTACAATTTCACACTTAAATTGGACCTACTTTAGTGACCTTTCATTTATTCATTTTTAAACATCACTAATGGGCCCCTAATACCCTTTATTATGCATCCCAAGGCCTATTTTATTTATTTCCCAACAATATAACCTGCATTGAATAAATGCTAATAATAAATTTAATGCCCCAAAATAAATTAAGACCTGAACTTTTAGGTCAGGACCCATTCGCCCATGGGTGAATAGGTCCTCTTTAAGTTCACAAATTCAATTTTAAACATTTTTTTGGCAAAATTTCAAGGTCCTAAATTCAAATTCTAAGTGTTGGTTTTCAGGATCTAATAAATGAGAAATTAGAAAGGAAGCCTATAAAGCTAATTCTTTTAATCATTTTTCACTAGAAAAGAAAGAGATTCACATGATATCACAAGAATTTTCATTCAAGAGAAAGGATAAATCATTCAATCATTCAAAGTTGAAGTCTTGGAGCGACATTCTATTTGTTTTTGTAGGTCTTCAAGCTCATTTTGTCAACAAGATCAAGCATTGTCAAAGATTGATGATAGATGCCTATGGAGGATCATGATGGATAGGTTTTGGGAGATGTACCAAGCCATTCAACCAAGCCTAATGACTTGTTTCCTAAGTGGTTCCATCTTCTATTATCATTCTACTTTCTCCCTAAAGGAAGGCATATTTAGATTTGTGATCTATTAGGGTGATTTAATATCTCCCAAAGTAGGTCTTCGTCATTATTCATTGTTTCATTTAGGAATCCTATTCTAACACATTTGAGTAGGGTTTCTTTGCATTTAATCTCTTATAATCTTAGACACACTCAAGATTAAGGATTTCATACACTTTCATATTTCAAATTTGTTCTTTTCATCAAGGTTTAATTACCAAACTAGGGGTTTGATTGAGGAAAACCCCCATCCACAACCCAAACAAAAAATTTCTTTATAGATTTATCACATATTCAGATATTTCTAGATAAGATGACCTAGACCCATTCACCCATGGGTGAATGAGTCCTTGATAGGCTTGCAAAAATTGCTTTTTATTGTAGGTGCATAGTGTTATTCCCTCTCAGATTTTCCTAAAACTTTATTGTTTCTCTCAGTTTTATGCTTAATCTTCAAGATCCAAACGATATATTGCATTTGGGAGTTGATTTTCTATTTTTGGTTTTTCTCCCCCAAGTTTTGTTTGACCTTGACCCCTGTCCTTCAAGCATAAGGATATTTGAAGATTCTCACATTGAGTTGATTCACCTAAGGGTTGATAATCAATTCATTGTGGAGATCTCATTTCCTAATGAATTGAGGAAGATAGGGTCTATTTCCCCTCTTTGGACTTACCTTTCCATTTTGAGAAAGCACCCTATTTTTTTTCATTTCACTATAGAATATTTGTTCACAACTATGCTCACATCACAACATCTTTCACAACATTGTTGAAGAAGAATTATTTTGAATTTTCAAAGCAAGCTACCCAAGAATTTCAACAACTAAAATAATATTTTATTTCCACTCTTGTGTTACCTAACATAGAATTCTCTAAGAAAAATGTGGTAGAATGTAATGCTTTTGGAAATGACATTGTGGTAGTACTAATGCAATACATGCATTTCTTAACATTTGAGAGTCAACAACTCAAAGGAAAAAAATGGTAAAGCCTATATATAAGAAATAATATTAGCTATGATTCATGTAGTCAAATAATGATGCCAATATCTAATGAGGAGATTTCAAAGTCAAGATATATCATGATAGTCTAAAATATTTTTTGAGAAACTATTATCTTTAAAGGATCAACAAAAATTGTCACCAATAAGCTACAATATGAATTTTAAATTATTTACAAAAAAGAAAGGAGAATAATGTGGTTTATACCCTTTCCTGATAGGAAAAATAGGAAGAAACAAATTTTTTTATTCATTTATTACATTCTAAATGGGTAGAAGTTGGATGAGAATAGTGGAAACATGATTCTCTAAAAAAGAAGCTCATTCGAGAACTTCAACAAGATCCATATTATTTAGATAAGTATGTTTATAAAGGAGATTCCTTAAGGTACAAAGATAAGTTCTTTTTGTGTAAAAATTATCAATTCAGAGCTAGCACATCATCTCAAATGCATGAATTTTCAATAAGACATTTAGGGTAATTAAAGATCTATCATTGTAAAAAGAAATATTTATTTTGGGTAGGTGTTATTGGAGATGTAAATAAATTTATGGTTGAATGTTTGATATGCCAACAAAATAAATGTGAAATGATAAAGACACCAAGCCTCTTATAAGGTCATTAGGAATTCCAACACAATGTTGGAAGGAAATATCAATGGAATTCATTATAGGGTTTTCAAAATCATATAACCTCGATGATAATTTGGTGGTTGTGGATATAATCACTTAGTATACATAGTTTTGTGGAATCTCTCTTCCATTTCAAACTAGTATCATGGTATAAGTATTGGTAGAGAAGGTACAAAAACTCCATAATATCCTCAAAATCATTGTGAGGGATTATGACCCTATCTTCACTACAATCTTTTGGAAAAACATATTTGTAGTAGGCGGCACAAACATAACACATAGCTCATCTTTTCATCCAAAATTATATATCCAAGTAGAAATTATGAATAAATATTTAGAAGGATACCTTTTTTTTTTTCCTCTAACAAAAATGAGCAACAGCCTAAATGGATTTCACTAGCAAAGTCATAGTATAACACATAATTTAACACATCAACACAAATGAGTCCATTTGAATCTCTTTATGGATAAACTCCAACATCTACTACTTATTTATAGGGTCATCCCAAGCTCATGTAGTAGAGGATCATATTCAACACCAATAAGTAATGCTTCAAATACTTAAGGATAATTTAATAGTGTCTTAGCATAGGGTGAAACAACAAGTTGATAAACACCATAGTGAGAGGAATTTTGAAGAGGAAGGGTATTACTTTAGTTTTAACAAGCTTGGGTGTTGCAAGAATAGTGTGTCCCACTTATGGGACATCCTATTTTTTATTTGAAATCACATATTCTTTAAAACAATAATGATTTAATAAATGATGGGTTCCATCTAAAGGGGTTTAATTAAACAAGGTTTTATTAGATACCTTCGATCAAATCCCCTTGGATAGAACTTCCTAGTTTTAAATCAAACCCTCAATGGAGTCTCCTTTACACCTATCAAAATGTTGACAAAAATTTGATTTTATTTCACCTTTTGGGGGGATCAAATGAAGTCATTTATAAATTTTATTTTGTAAGTATGTATACCTTAGTGTAAGCTTTCCAAAAAGTATAATTATGAATATATATTTAATTTAATTATTATATTTATTTTATATTTACTAGTGAAGGTAGGTTTTTCACTAAACATTAAGGTCTCTATTCCACACATACAAAAAATTAAAAAATAGCAAAAAAATGGTGTGTACTATGTATTGGTGTTCCTGTTTGAACAAAAAAAGTTAATTTAGATATATACAAAAAATATGCATTATGCAATAAACATATGTCTAAATTATAATCAATCTTTCTTAAAAAATTAATAAAAATTAAATATGCAACAAAAAATTATGAAAAAATATTTGTATACTAGGTATTGGTGTTTCCAATCTATGTTTAAGAATTTATAATTTAATTATTTTTTTGTAAAAAAAAGAGATATGGAATAAATGCCACTTTTTAAAAATGTTGTTAACTTAAAACAATATTTATAATCTATACATAAAATATCAAAAATCACTATTCCACATAATCTTCAAATTATTAACATTTTAGTTTTATGGTGATAGAAGTAAAAATTTGGTTAAAAAATGATTTCAATGTCCCACTTTGACCAAAAAGTGGGACACACTATTGTTGGGATAACCTATTACAAACAAATGTTATTGAAACAACATAAGAACATCAAGCTTGCACCTATATTTTATGGTCCCTATAAGGTTCTCCACATGATCAACATTGTAGCTTATAAGTTGGAACTCCATTATCTTCCAAAATTTATCCTATATTTCATGTCCCTTACTTGAATAAAGTAATAGATAAGAAGCTTCCAATCTACTCAAAATTGTTCAAGTTAGATGAATAATGGAAGTCTATTTTATATCCTAAGGCAATGATGGAGGAATGGGTGAAGAAATTACACAACCAAGCCAATTCTAAATTCATAATCAAGTGGAAGAATTTTTCAGTTGAAGATGTAATGTGGGAGGATGAACAATTCATATAGAAGCATCAAGAGTTTCTAAGAATTAAGGGTGACTCGTTTTTGATGGGGATGTGCATGTTATATCCATAATATTGTATCTTCCTAAGTGTCATAATGTTAAGCACTTATAACATGCTTAATCTGAATATTTTTATTTGTTAGCTCTAATTAGTTCCTTTGGCTAACTGAATTAGGATGAAAGAGTGTGTCCCTACCTAATTATGTCTATAAAAAAGAAGGAGAATGACTATTCCAAACATCATAATTTATAATTAAATTCATATTCTCATATTCTATTTAATAGAGGTCACCCCATTGAAATGGTCTAATTATATCCTAACAATATCGCTATGCTCAAGCACATCAATATTATTGTCCATAGGAGATATGGAAGCAACATAAGGAACATGGATAGGTGAAGTGATGGTATCCAATAGGGAAGATAATAACTAAATCAATGAATAGGGAAAATGTATACATATGGTGAACCAAGACCTCCATTATAATGTAACTCCATTCGAATGAGAAAAGGAAATGAGTGTATCAAGTATGGTGGAATCAAATATCACAAGCTATCTAAACATATCAAAATATTTACTATAGGCATGGATAGAGGTCAAAGACGAGGGATGATGAGAGCTCAAGATACAATATATAACAATGAGGCACAAAAAATTCAGGATTTAAAATTGTTAACAAGGAAATAATTTGAATTTTAAATTATAGAAGTTTAAGGTTTAAATCCACAACTAAAAAATGACCCACATGTCAAATTCAAATCTACAAATATAATACGATAATAAATGATATATCTACATATCCTATCAATTTGTAAAAATCAATAATTTAATATAGATCAAATATATAATATCAAATTCATATAAAAATATATTCTTACATTTATAATACTTTAATAAAAATAAATGAAAAACATAAAAAAAAAAATGAGATGTTGAACTATACCCTAACCCAAACAACCTCATTATTTGAGATATATTCCATAAAATAGATGTACTTAAACAATTAACAACCTCAACTAGCTCTCAAAAGATACCATAACAATCTCACTACTTAGTTCAATAAATATTGAAAATGAAATTTCCCCATTAAAAAATTATAAAAATCAGTTGATTTATGATATTCTTTGTGGAAATTTGGTTTGATGTTAAACAAGGCTACAAAATTTAGAACATGATAGGCCTCTTACTATTGCTTAATAATCTTAATATATCTTTATATAAAAAGAGATTGAAGAAATTCTAGTATATTTCAATTCTTAAAATATGTTGTACATTTCTAATGAAAATGAAAAAAAAATCATTTTTTCATAATATGCACTTTATTTAATGATCTATAAGCCACAGTTTTGTTAATATATGTAGTAATGATTTGGTTCACAATAATTTGTGTTAAGCATCTTTTAGGAGAAGACATCTATGGAGTTTAGGAGAAGTGGGTCAACAACCTTTGACGAAGTGTGAGTGACCCTGATCTTTTAAGTGTAGTGATATTCCATAGGAAGAACTTATGTTGCATGTAATGTGTGGCATGTTGATGCCATGATATGGTCATGACATGGTTGTGTGATTGTTGATATTATATGTGCCTGTTAGACAATTAGATGGTTGTAATTTCTTGTGGAATGGTTTTGTGGCTATATCATTCTACTCATACAAATTTGCCAAAGTTGGATGTTTGATGTGGTTGTCCATTAAATATATCCTAAAGGTGTGAAGTCCTAGTTAGAAGTTGTATGTTGTTACTCTACAAATTAAGGTTGTGTGTGAAAGAGACCTATTGTACTAGATGTAATTTTCTTAAATAATGTAATTATGATTTCCTTTTGCTAGTGAGTTTTATCCATAAGAGTTTCCCATGTAAATCTGTGTCTCATGTGTATATGTGACTTGTGCACTATTTCATGTGCTTCATTTAATTCTGCTAAATTGAATTGTATAACATATAATTATTTTTTCATTTAATTGTAAGGTGTTCCAACATCCTAATAAATTAATTGTCCATATTATAATTTATTCCAAACATTTGGTATCATAACATGTTATGTTGTCAAATGCCATATTGTTTGGAGTTATATCCTTACATGTGTTTTGGTGTAACCCTCAATTATTTGTGAAACCCTAGGTGTAAGTGTAGTTTAGTATATTTATAACTAGTTGTCATGGGGGTCTTTCAAGAATCTATAAAAACATAGAGCAAGTGATTTGTTAGATTCATAATGAGAACATCAAGGTCCGATACTAAGAAGTTCAATGGTTACAACTTTGAGTTATGAAAGATAAAACCTCTTAGTAGAAAGAGATTAATGCATATATAGTGATATTGTTGTTGCTTGTAAACACAACCCATTTTCCTTAAAGAAAATAGGGATCCCCTCTTTTTAGTATCTTAAGTAAATTCTTTTAGGATCTTGATTGAATTACTTTAAATGCATTAATTTTAAGTCATGGTTCACTGAAGAGGGTTATTTTTTGGTTAGTCGAGGCATGGTTTGATGACTATTTAGTGTGAATTTGGTTTGAGGAACCCATTGCATTATTTAACATGATTGCTTGATGTGTCTTTGTATTGTGGGTAGTATAACTTTTAGCTTATGATCCTAATTAATTTTTAGTGCTCCTACTTGATATTCCCTCATTGATCTAATGGTCTTGGGGCCATTTTGGTTATGGTCCTAGCATCCTTAAGCTCTTTTCATGTAGGTTGTTAATCCCCAAACTTATAGTTTGGATTGGACTAGATGCACCTTGGATGATGTGTTGCCTTAGAGATTGGGTTTAACATTATATTCTTGTTAAAATATTTTGGTCATGCCTTACTTGACAAGATACTTGGTTCTATACTTACACATAGAGCTAAAACCTTAGGGAAGGTGAAATTCATGGTATTAATCCTTTGGATGGTTGGGAATTTCTTTATAATGGTAGAGTTATGTGCTTAGATCCATTGGAAAGTATTTACATACTTTATGAATAATATCAAAGTTTTTAAAATCTTTTAGACATAGGAATATGTGTTAGGCTTAGTGGGAAAGTCGAAGATGCATGGTACCTCATGGTTGGCCAACACACAACTAAACCATGAAGGGAGAAATATCTAAATTAGATGTCAGGACCTACACTATTGGGTCTCCACCAATTAACACCCATCATTGGATGATTATTTAGTAACACAAGATTATTTTCCTTTTTTTGCATTATCATTAAATATAACTTTGATGTGCACTATGCTATGTAGTTGATGTTTTAAGGGATTATAGGAATATAAAATTCCTATGTGTCACTATAGAACCCAACCACATGCACTCTATGAAATAAATTATGTATCATATATATCTATGTTAAAATTTAGGACCCCCCATATATACATGTTCAACACTTAGATTGAAATTATGTAGCAAATGTATGGGATATTTATTATTGACATGGGTATTCAAAACTACCACCTATGATTTGATTACAATCGGATTTCCTTGGATAGATAGCATTCCTTGGTCCATGACACATGGATATCCATCGATCCAAAGTTTAAACCTTTTAGTAAAATAAAATATTCTCAACCTCTCAAAACCATATTTTGAAATACTGGTCAATTTCAAATTTGAGTCTCTATTAAATATGATACATTGGTCCATTGAAGTCTACATTCTAAAATTGAAGATGATTTTGGAACCAAGTTACTATTAAATTTGATAAAATGGCTAGTTAAATTCTAATCCATAGAATATCATGTGTTTATAGGTATTCCATATTTAAAGATCATGGTCACCTTTAATAGATTGAGATTTTTACATTCATTTTCTTAACCTACATTTTATTATAGAACTAAGTTTATATTAAATGTAATCCAAATGAAGTAGTTTAAGTTTGATCTATTGAACATTGTAAATTAATAAAATTATTAATATTCTAGATTTCAAGCTTGTGATCAACTATAATAGACTTATAATTGCATGAAGGATCCTAAAACCATGAGTTTTTTGAGAATTAAAAACTCAAATAGACCATTGTACTTTCAAATAGAGAATTAAAATTGTAAGAACATTTTTTTTGTTGGTGTAGGTTTTTATTTTCCTAGTGGGATAATTTATTTTCCCTTAGTTATAGGTTTTCCTACACATTTATTAAAATTTCTTAGGATAATAAAGTGAGTTTATCATTTAATAACTAGGAGAAAAAGTGATGAGTTGTCTCCACCCTTCAAGGGTGGAGTCTTTACTTTTTACCACTTTATTTAATGTTGGTGATTGTTGGTGGTGAATTCTTATTGGTTAATTTTCCACCTCCATCCTCTCCCTATTTCTATATAAACTCACTATCTAGCTTGCTTTTTTCATCTTATAAGCTCTTAATGCAATTATGTCATCATGTGATTGCATATCTCTTGGAGTTTTGGTTTGCATTGTTTATGTTTTTTAGTTTATGTAACTTTGAATTTATCTTAAAAAGTTCCTTGGGTTATTCAATCTATTTTAGATTTCTAACATGGTATCGGGGATTTTATTTTGAGAGAGCTAAGTTCTTAGATTCATATTTGAGAGATTGATATTTTCATGTAAAATATTGTAAATTACTATATGCTCTTTTCTTGCATTTTGAAAGATTTGGAGAATTAGAAATGGTTTGCAAAGATTTAATAACCTCTTCATATTGCATATGTGTTTTTTGTGAGATATGGATGATTGCAACATTTTTGGTTATACTAGTAATATTTTTGACTATTTTAACACATCTACCTGAGGCTTGAGAAAATCAAGATTGGCTTTCAGAACATCTGATTTGGAGATCATCTGGCATAGTCACAAATAGGGGTTTGAAGCTCAGATCTGGAAAACATGTTTTTGCAAGAGAATTTTTGACCAAAAAGGACTCTGCCATTGTGTTAAAGAGGCTAAGGAGATGAATTTTGACATTAAATTTTCCCCTATTTGGTGTCAGGAGCCATTGAGGCAAATTTGATTGCCCAAGAGGTCATACACCCCCCAAGCTACATATGTAAAATCATATGATGATTTAAAAAATAGAACTTAAGCAATAAGCGGAAGCGCCTAAGCGCTACTTGTCAAGTGCCCTATGTTAAAGGGCTCAAATCCCTAGTGGGGTTCATAGAGCCGCTAAGCCATTATCTTAGTCGTTGCAGTCTAACAAACTGCTAGTGGTCTGCTAACTATGGCCACATGGTTTAAATTGCCTACAGAGTTTTAAAAGATGTCAAATTTAAACCAGACTACTAGTGGTTATTCTTAACCAATCAAACAAACTTCCAACCACCACAAACCTCCATCGATCCACCATCAATTTTCCACCACCACCAATGGTGCTACTCAAGGGCTGCCAAGGGGGCACTAGGACCCTCTAATAGAAATTGGGATTTTTTAAAAACTTGCATAAATTTTCACCATAGTGTCCATTTTTTCAAAATGAGATATCACCAAAAATCTGGAGATGATCACTTTCCATCCATGGAGGTATTGAAAATATTTTTTCCATTAAATTACCAAATATTTCATGTTGAAGTTGTTTGTTACTAATTTCTTCAATATGCCATAACTTAAGCCTCGATGCTCCAATTTTTGGAAACAAATAGGCATTGGAAAGGTGGTGAAGTGTTGCACTACACAACTATAAGATTATTTTTTTTAGATTTTATCTCAAGTTCATTTTGAATCATAATTTTTAATTTTGGCTATTGTGAGCCTATTGAGCATTGCATCTTGTAAAAGGCTTTGTAAATACACTAAACTATAAAGTGCCAACCTTATAATATTTTTTGGGGGGGGTGAATTTTGATACTAGTGAAAAGGATAGGGATGTTTTGGCATTCTTGTGTTCACTTTTTTTCACACTTCTTTTTTTCATCTCTTCATCATGGCTTAAAAAATTGTTCCTATTCTAACTGCATACAACTATTTTGAGTGGAAGTATAAAATACAAATACATTTAAGAATTTTGGTTTGCATAGAACAACAATGGGACTATAAAATGAACCTACTAAAGATGAAGAAAAGCCTAAGTGGTTTAAAATAGATGTGATGAAGCATATGGAGTATTGTGTTTGTCATTATCTCTCGATTCTCTTTCATATTGAATCTTTGAATACTCCAAATGAAAAATGGAAAAAGATAGAATCTCTTTTTGACACTCAAGATTCTATGATAGGTAATATGTTGGAAAATGAATTAATCAGTTTAAGTCTAGACAACTTCAACATAGTTTAATATTTCTTCACCAAATTGAAATCACTAAGGCAACAAGTAAAGCAATGTGGAATTGATAAGAAAGATGAAAAAATGAGTCTAAGTATTCTCTATAAGATAATTTTTGAATATTCAGTATTTATTTCTACCTTTTATGCTACTAAGGATGCATTTGGGTCTAAATTCACCATGCCATCTTTGGATGATTTTGCTACTTCTCTCACATAGGAGAAAGATAAGTTAATCTAGATGGGAACTCTTAAACCTTCTAATTCACATGTATTGGATGTCAACCATGCCACAAATCAACAGTGAGGAAAAAGTGGTAATAGGGATAAGAAAAAAAAATAGAAAAGAGAAGAAGGATTAGAAATCGACTACTCCAAAAGTAGCTAATGAGACCTCCTCTTCAAAAGGTGACAAGTCTAAGAAAGAGGAAGGTCAAATGTGCCTATTGTAAACAAACTGTTCATGAAAAACACAAATAAATTAGGTATGGAAATATAAGATAATGTACGACTCCAGAAGCAATATATATATATATTTATATATAGGATCATATAGAATCTCTAAGATATAAGACAATGTAACAATGTAAGATCAAATTAGTACTCTAGATAGTATGATATGACAATATAGAGTCACAATGAGATCACTAAGACATTGTAGAAAAGATCTAATATCATAGACCATATGTGCTCAAAATAGAAAAAATGATAATAATAGATCATATACAAGATGCTCCATATAGAAAATGATACATCATAAATAAATATGCTTGAAAGATAGTGAGATATAATCAATAATTCATGAATGTAGGAAACCTTACAAGGGCAAGATAATATGATGTGAAGGCAAAAATATGTGTGAGGGTCAGCCCACAATATTGTGTCCCACTTTTTGGCCAAAGTAGGACATTGAAATTAACATTTTTCACCAAATTTTAACTTTATGAAACATATATCAACTAAACGAATAATAATTTGGAGATGATGTGAACTAGTGATTTGTGAATTGATTTACTTGTGTAAATTCTAAATATATTTTTAAAAAACTAGCAATAAATTATGAATTTTTTTACGTAACTTTGAATAACATATATATTTTTATATTAAACAACATTTAAAAAAAAGACATTTATGTCGTAACACATAATTTTTTTATTGAAAGGATAAAATTATAATTTTCATATATAGATTTGTAACATCAATACCTAGCGCATGGATTTATTTTCATAATTTTTCGTTGCATATTTTTTTAATTAATTTTTGAAGTCATAGTAATTATAATTTGGACATAGGTGTATATGGTAACACATAACTTGTTTTGTATATATTGATTTTTATTTTATTTTTGAAAAAAGGACATCAATACCTAATACACACATTTTTTTCTATTTTTTCGCATGTGTAAAACAAATACCTTGATGTGGTGAAAAACCAATATTCACAAAAAATAAAATATAAATATAATAATAAAATTTAAAATATTTAAAATTATACTTTTTGGAAAGATTATAATAAGGGCTACATACTTACAAAACATGATTTCTAAATGACTTTATTTGATCCCTCAAAAATATAAAGAAAAAGTGTTTTTTTTGTTAGCATTTTGAGAGGTGTGAAGGAGACTTCATTGTGAGCATGATTTAAAACTAAATGTTAGAAATGAAAGCAACACTACTTCAATGGAAATCTGATTTAAGATAAATTTTTGCAATCTTTTAAGTGTGTATTATCAATGGAGATTGTAACATAAAATATAAACCCACAATACAAAATATACCAGAAGTAGAATGAAGCACACAACACAATATTTAACATGGAGAAAATCCTTTCGAGTAAAAAAATCCACCAAGAAAAGAGGCCAAGTTGTATTATCTTCACAAAAGGAGATTACAAATACATTCACTTCCTCTATCTTTCAACCTTCACTTCGGCAGAACTTGGGTACCTGTAAAACTATTATGCATCTCATCTACTATGCCATGGTTTATATAGACTTTACACAACCTCAAGATAGGCGTACACCTTGGAATCTCCACCCATGCAACATTCAATGACTTATTACAAGCTCATAACACTTGTCAAGATTAAAAAATACAACCTTGGGCGTCCATGGATAAAAATAGGCTCTTATGGGATCATAAAAGTTGTCATACATGCATCCTACACTTGGAAAAAGATGCCCATGCAAGCTTGAATTCCTAGGGGCCAAAAATAGCCACTTACAACATCTTATGCCACGTCATATGTTGTCATAGAATCTCTTACACCTTCTTACAACATCTATGACACATGTTATAACACTAAAAATAGGCGATTCCTCCACATGTGTGCCCCACTTTGACCAATTACCATTTACCATAGTAAATTACATCCTTTAACTACTGTTGGTAACTCTGAAACTTACCGTGCAGTAACTCCATAATTACCATGGACAATAAATAATTTTTACCACTACTAGTGAAACTTGTACATATCCTTATGGGTAATTACAATTTACAAATAATAAATGGAATAAATACAATATTGGGATTTACAAGGTTAATGGCACCTTATCCCAACATTCTCCCACTTGAAATTACACATTATAAATCAACCCATAGGAAATCGAATGAAAATAATTAGGCACTAGAAATAAGGCCCATGGCCTCTCTGCACCACACGAATTTCTCTGTGCTCACAGGTTTGGTCAATGAATCTGCAATATTCTCTTGAGTATCTATCTTCTTCAGCTCAATGTCTCCATTTGTAACTAACTCTTGAACAAAGTGATAATGTACATCAACATGCTTAGTTTGAGCATGATACATAGGATTCTTGGCCAAACAAATAGCACTTTGCTATCACAACCAATCTAAATGATCCTGCAATCAAATCCAATACATGTACACAGTCTCCTCAACCAAACTACCTCCTTAGAGACATAAGTAGCAACCATATACTCTGCTTCATTGGAAGAAAAATCAACCATGGGCTGCCTTTTACTCATCCAACTCACTACACCTCCAAATAGAGTAAATACATAGCCACTAGTGGACCTTTGACTATCTAAGTCACCTACCTAGTCTGCATCAACAAAACCCTATATGCCCTTGAAGCTTTATTAGCACTATTAGTACCAGAATAAACCAAACAATGATTAGGATTACCTACAAGATATTTAAACACCCTCTTTGCACAATTCAAATGTTGTCTACCAAGGTTAGACATAAATCTGCTCAAAACTCACACTACTTGTGCAATATATGGTCTAGTGCAAACCACTGTGTACATCAAACTCCCTACAACACTAGCATATGGAACATTAGACATCAAACAATGATCAAGAGTACCTGCAAGATATTTAAACACCCTCTTTGCATAATTCCAATGTTGTCTACCAAGGTTAGACATAAATCTGGTCAAAACTCCCACTGCTTGTGCAATATCTAGTCTAGTGCAAACCATTGCATACATTAAACTCTCTACAACACTAGCATATGATGCATTAGACATATCCTCAAGATCATCCTCATTCTTTGGACACATATCTAATGAAAGCTTAGTACCAATCAGTAAAGGAACTGTAACTGGATTACAACCTTGCATACTAAACCTCTGCAAAATAGTATTCACATACTTACTTTGTGATAACCAAATATTTTTGTTACCTCTGTCCCTTCTGATCTCCATTCCCAGAATATACCTGGAAGCTCCAAGATCCTTCATATCAAATGCACCTGAAAGTTGAGCTTTGAGCTCATTGATCATATCCTTACTATTGCTAAAAAATAACATGTCATCAACATACAAAACAATAACCAGCATAGAATCACAAACATAGTGAATGTAAACACATTGATCCTCCTCGCTTCTAACAAAACCCAATTTCAAAACAAAGGAATCAAACTTTTGATACCAGATTTTGGTGGATTGTTTTAAACCATAAAGAGACCTCTTCAACCTGCAAACCCAATGTTCTTTTCCTTTTACCTCAAAATCTATAGGTTGTTGCATATATATTTCTTCTTCAAGATCTCCATGAAAGAATGGAGTCTTAACATCCATTTTCTTAATCTCCCAATCATAAGCTGCAACAATAGATAATATAAATCTAATAGAAGTCAATTTAGCAACAAGAGAGAATATCTCACCAAAATCAAATCCCTCTCTCTGGGAGTATCCCTTGGCTACTATTCTAGCCTTGTACTTCTACAATGAACCATCTCATCCAAAATTCTTCTTGAAGAACCACTTACATCCTATTGCCTTTCTTCCTTTGGGAAAACAAATAATATCCTAGGTATTATTGGAGTTGAAGGCTATCATCTCCTCTTGCATGGATAACTGCCAAGACTCACTATCATCTACAAAAATAGCTTCCCTGTAGGATCTAGGTTCATCATTAGTACTCAATAAAGCATATGCACAACCAAAATCTGGTGGGCTATACCTGTCAACAAGATTTTGTTGTCTTGTGAATCTCCTCAATGGTGGAGTAAGAGACTCAACTGGTTGTTTCGCATGATCATCTATACCAACTTATTTTGTAACACAAATTCATCTTCATCAGAACTACTTGAATCTTCTTCTTCTTCTTCTTCACTCGCCAATCCATCATTTTGTTCTTCCCGAGGTGCATCTTGATGCTCTAACTCAAAGTGCACTCTCTTTCCCTTTTCTTCTTTTTTTTTTGGTTGTTCCAGTGCATAAATAGCTCTAAGTTCCTTGAAAATAACATCTCTAGAAAAGATAATGGGTTAGTGGATTCCAAAGCTTATAGCCTTTAACATTATCATCGTATCTAATGAATGTACACTTTTCTTCTTTTGGATCCAACTTAGATCACTTTTCCTTAGGCACATGAACACAAACCTCACAACCAAAAACTGTTAAATGTGAAACTAAAGGTTTCTTACCTATCCACACTTCATAAGGAGTCGAATCAAGAGCCTTACAAGGAGATCTATTTATCAAGTAGCAAGCAGTACACATAGCCTCTGCCCAAAAACATTTATCCAACTATGAATCACTCAACATACTTTTGGCTCTTTCCATGATCATTCAGTCCATCCTTTCTGCAACACCATTCTATTATGGTGTATAAGGAGTTGTCTTTTGTCTGATTATATCACATGCTTACAAAACTCATCAAATTCCTCAGAGCAATATTCCCCTCCATTGTGAGATCTTAATATTTTAATCTTTAAACCTGATTGGTTCTCTACTAAGACTTTGAATTCCTTAAACTTAGTGAAAACTTTAGATTTATGTTTCATAAAATAAATCCATGTAAATCTAGATACATCATCAATGAAGGCAATAAAATAACAAGATTTTTTGATAGATTCAATATCCACAGGCCCAAACACATCTGTATGAATAATTTATAACTTCTATTTTGCTCTATTGCTTCCTGAAGGAAAACATTTTCTATTTTGTTTACCAAACACACAGTGTTCACATAAATCAAAGTCCCATAAGAATAGGAGAAACTGTCCAACAAATTTTTATTTTTAATAGTTTTTAATACATTATTGCTTGTGTGGCCCAATCTATGGTGCCACAACATACATGCATTTTCAGTACTAGCCTCAGATACACAAGAGGCATTAAAACTGTAGTGGCTTCAAGCTTAAACAGGTTTCCCAATCTCTTTCCCTTCACTACCAGCAAGTTTCCTCTCACTAATCTGCAACCATGCTTGTCAAAAGTTACATGCATTCCCAAATCATTCAACTTTGAAACAAAAATAATATTTCTAGCTAATCCAAGAACATGATAAAATTCAAGGAGGGTTTTAATCCTCCCATCACTGAAACACAACAATACCTTTCCTTTCCCAACAATCAGATATGAAGATTTGTCTCCAAGGTATATATTACCTCCATCATATTTATCATATGTGGAGAACCATTCTTTATGTGGGGTCATATGGAACAAGCATCCTGATTCAACCAACCAATGATCATCAACATTACAAGCAAAAATTAAAACATCTTCACCTGCATTCAAGGACTTATCAGAAGCATTCTCCCTCTTG
The DNA here is from genome assembly GCA_007258455.2 of Sequoia sempervirens. NCBI lineage: Eukaryota > Viridiplantae > Streptophyta > Pinopsida > Cupressales > Cupressaceae > Sequoia > Sequoia sempervirens. The sequence continues at coordinate 177,756 of VDFB02156487.1, read as the reverse complement.
GGGTTTCTGCCCTCCTTCAAGTTACATGTCCCCTTTTACCACAATTCCAACACTTAACTCTGTTCTTCTTTCCAAGAGTCTTAGAATGGCCCTTGGACTTTTCCTTAGCCCCTTTCTCATCTCCTTTCGGTCCCCTTTCCTTAGACCTTCCCTTGACACTGAGAGCATCCCCTGAACTATCCATATTCTTCTTAGTTCCCATGCTAGTAAAACTACAACAAGGGCATCCACCTTCTGATCTGTGAGGTTAGAAATGATAGCAAGAATAACATTCTCCCATGACTCAGGGAAAGAACAAAGAAGCAAGATACATTTTCCTTCCTCATCTACTTCAACATCTACTGAAGAAAGCTAACTCATCAACAAGTTAAAAGAATTTAAATGCTCTGCAAGCGACTCACCCTCTTTCATTTTCAAAGAAAATAACTTTCATTTTAAATAAATTTTATTTACCATGTACTCTTGGCTTGGTAGATCTCACCCAAACGATTCCACAATTTATGTGTAGTCTCTTCTTTTGCAACATTCAACAAGACAGAGTTAGAAATACACAACCGGATTGTACCCCGTGCCTTTTTATCCAATCTATCCCACTCATCTTGAGAGACATCATCAGGCTTCTTCTCCCTTTTAACAACCAACCATTGGTTTCTTTCTTCCAACAAATCCTCCATTTTCAACTTCCACAACTCATACCATGTGTCATTGAAATTTTCAATGTCCAAGTGAGAAGTTGATGCAACGGTGGATGCAGCCATAATTTCAACACAAGATCTGCAAAAAAAATACAACCAAATCTCCCACTGTAGCTACATCTTCCACACTACCACCCAAGAGTCCAAGTTGGCCAGGCTTTGATACCAAATGTTAGAAATGAAAGCAACACTACTTTAATGGAAATCTGATTTAAGATAAATTTCTACAATCTTTTAAGTGTGTATTATCAATGGAGATTGTAACATAAAATATAAACCCACAATACATAAATATACCAGAATTGGAATGAAGCACACAACACAATATTTAACATGGAGAAAACCCTTTTGGGTAAAAAACTCCACCAAGAAAAGAGGCCAAGTTGAATTATCTTCACAAAAGGAGATTACAAATACATTCACTTCCTCTATCTTTCAACCTTCACTCTGGCAGAACCTGGGTACCTATAAAACTATTATGCATCTCATCTACTATGCCATGGTTTATATAGAATTTACACAACCTCAAGATAGGCGTACACCTTGGAATCTTCACCCATGCAACATTCAATGACATATTACAAGCTCATAACACTTGTCAAGAGTCACCAATACAACCTTGGGCGTCCATGGATAAAAATAGGCTCTTATGGGATCATAAAAAGTTGTCATACATGCATCCTACACTTGGAAAAAGATTCCCATGCAAGCTTGAACACCTAGAGGCCAAAAATAGCCACTTACAACATCTTATGATGTGTCATATGTTGTCATAAATGTTAGATTCTTATGACAACTTATAGTTGTCATAGATTCTCTTGAACCTTCTTATAGCATCTATGATGCACGTCATAACACTAGAAATAGGTGATTCCTCCACATGTGCACCCCACTTTGACTAATTACCTTTTACCATAGTAAATTACATCCCGTAACTACTGCAGGTAACTCTGAAACTTACTGTGCAATAACTCCATAATTACCATGGATAGTAAATAATTTTTACCACTACCAGTGAAACTTGTACATTTCCTTATGGGTAATTACAAATTACAAATAATAAATGGAATAAATACAATATTGGGATTTGCAAGGTTAATGTCACCTTATCCCAACACTACTCATGAAATATATGAATGCATGCTCATATTCAATGTAGATTAGATGGTTCTAGGTATCCAAATAGTCTTTTAAAAGAATATGTGTATGATGGATAATACAACAATAAATGCCTTTGTCTTGACAAAATAACATCATTAATAAGATCTCATGAAAAATATGCTTGAGAAATTGGACCAAATTTGCATAAATATATAACATAATAGAAATAAAACTACCATTATGTTAGTGATTATCTTGACAATCAAATAAATAAAAATATTTTAAAGATTAATTGAATTATAAAGTATTTTTCCTACAACCAATTATGTAAGGACATACTACTATTGAGGAAACTATTATAATTAAAAAAATACAATTAATCATCACTATTGTCTCAAATATGCGATATTTCTAATTTCCAATCAAGAGGCTATACTTGAAATAGTCATGCAAGATATCCCACCACTTCAGTTAATACCAATAATTATATAGAATCGTAAAAGAAAAATCTATTTTATTGTACAAGGATCTATTTAATTATTTTTTATTATTTTATACATTATTATTGATAAGATATTATGTACATGATTTGATTCTAAGATTTAACTTGTATGAGAGTCAATTTAATTCCCCATTTGTAAACTATTACCCAAGGATTTCTACCCTTATACACTAACCTATAAAAAAAATGAACTCTTCACTTCTTAATTCTATACATTTTACTTTATTTGGGTATGTATTATTCATTCTAAAATATTATCCTTAAAATATTTTGTTAATCTAAGATCTAAAAATGAGAAAAAATGCATAATCAAAAATTAAATTATCCTTCCCCATTTGACAAGGTGTAAAGGAATAGTGAATACATATCAGTATATATTAAAGCCAATCATGAAAGATATATGAACTGTATTCTACAAATCACATAGGTGTTAATCACCATTCTATTTGAGGAAACCTTGAAGATACTTTAATATCTAAATACTTGCTTGTGAGACATCTAAATATTATATTCCAATACAAATAGATAAACTAACAATCTCAAAAAATAGTTTACATGCTCAAAAAATTACAATATGAACATCTAAAAACTAAACTTAAAGGAATCATATTCTATCTCCACTTTAGGGTAAACAATAGAATGGTTATTTCAAAATGCATATATTTTTCTGTATTTAAGTATTTAATAGTATCTTGTCTTATGAACTTAACTATAACATTATTTTTTGTTCTAGTTCTAAAAAATACATCTTTTAAGCTAAGAGGACATCTAATAATAAGTGGGAGACATCTAAATATTATATCCCAATACAATTGGACAAACAAGAATTCTCAAAAAATAGTTCACATGCTAAAAAATACAATATAACAACTTTAGTTTTAAAGTTGAGAGAATCTTACTCTATCACCACAAGGAAGCTTAAAATGCCACAATTTATTATTTCTCTTAAATATATAAAGCAACATTTTGCTAACTTTTTTTTATCAAACTATATTATTATTATTAATTTAATATGCAACCATACGAGTTGTGAAGAACTAGGGTTCACTAAATGACTACACAAATATAGATATACAAAACAGCATTTCAAATAAGATAACCATCAAGTACAATAAGACTGAACAAAAAATACATATATTTCATCATGACATAATAATGTATATAACTAGATTTTATATTTATCGTATGTTGATTGACTTGGAGATGACTGATTTGCAATTTGATTTTCTCTAATTAATAGACCATCTCTTTGTTTATCTTTAACATTATCGATAATAAAAAAGATATTAATATAATCTAAAAAAGTATGTTAAAGTAAAACCTTAAAATTACAATTCCGAAATATGTTGAACTCTAACCTAAAAACGAACAAACACATGATGTTAAAAGCTATCCTAAGCCTCATCATCTCTCATTTTAACTCATGTTCATATCTAATTAAGATCATCTTTACTGTCAACATTATTCAAATGTTCTTATAAGAATATTTTAATGAATATTACAAAATTAAGAATAATAATACTAATTTGTTCAACCCAATACAAAATATAAACTTAAATGATGCATATGAACATTAAACATTACATCAACAAAAACTACTTTTCTTTTTAATAAAAATATATCATATCACAAGAACATCAAAATTTACCCGAGAGAAAATCTTAAAAAGCATAAACAGGACAAAGGAGGGCCACTACCATGACCTTTAAAAAAGACAGGAAAACAAGTTGTTTACGTATGAAACTCTGCTTTTAAGCCGTTTTAAAGGCAATTTTCTGGTTAACGGGTTACGTAATCTGTGCTGAGCGTTTGATAATAGCAACTTGTTCCGTCTTATCTAAAAGAAAGAGGAAAATGGATCATTGGGTTTGATTTAAAAATTATATATTGAATTTTAATAACATATTATATAGTTAAATTAAAAAATATAAAATTTAATGATTAGTTTTTATTTTTTAAATAAAATCTATTATTTAAAATATAAATCAAGATTAAAATTTATAATTTTTTTAAAGGAATTGAATTTTCATTAATAGAAAATTATAAGGTTTTAAATTAAGATTAACAATCTGTAAGGATTATTTTTATTTAGTTGTGTGAATTTATGGTCTATTTAGCTTAAAGATTTTGATTTATTGTTTAACCCTTTTCATCTTCCTATCCCATCTTAGTTGGACTTTCTTGTTATTTCAGTTTTGGTTTAACCCTCAGGATGGTTTAGGGCCTTATAAATGGCCAACACCATGCTTTCTACAATTGCTATTACATGTGGTGACCAAAGTGATACCCAAGCAATCACATGCATTTGTCTTGAAGATTTATGATGAGGTGGTTCCTTCAAAAAATGGTGTTTTTCCTTTACATATTATTAAATCTATTTATAGTTGGAATGTGAATTATAGTCTCATTGTTTCTTATTATAATGGTTATATCTTGTCTAATTATTCCCTTATTACTTAGGTCAAGCATTCATGGCTCAAGCACCATGACATTAAGCTTATTGGGGTTAGGAATCTTATCAATGGTTTTTTCTTGTTCTCTTCTAGTAACCCCTAGTAGATTCACATGCTTCTCAACTAGTCTAGTGGTTGGTTTGTGATAAACATCTTATTGATGTTTTCTTATTGGCAGAGATTTCAAAGTCTTTGATACAGGAGCATCTAGGGTATAAGAGCAATCTTGCATCACCCAAAAAAAATGTTGTTTCTTTTCAATAAGGGCTAAATTTCGAAAGCTTACTATTTTTAGTAAGTTTTCATTTATGCACAATTGGATAGAAAACCTTACACAGAACTCCAGAATGGTGAATTGAAGCCAATGGTGAAAAAAACACTTCAATATTATTTGCCATTTGTGAGATATTAAATTTTCAATTTTCAAAAATCCTCTTAAAATATTCAAAGTCAAATTTGAGGCCCTTAGAGGCTTCAGATGGGCCCAAAAATTGGAAAAAAAACCAAAGTAGTTTATCTTTATGAAATGCACCTTCTTGAGATCTTTTCAAAAAGGTATTATAATTGAAAATCTAACAGTTGGATCAAAAGTTATGACCCTGTGAACTTGTACTACCAAATTGGGATAAAATTTTGAATTATCTTCTTGTGGGGGTTACACTTTCTAGAAGATACTATGACGGTTACACATTCTAGATAAAGGATACGAATTGGGGTTACAAGATGGGGGCAAAGCAACATAGATGGTGGCTCCAATTTGTAGATTTATGTAATCAGAAAACCCATGTGATGGCAGTTGTAATGTTGTAATTTCATTTTTTTCATTCCAATGATAATATAAAGTACTTGCTTCCTTCTTGTATTTTGTTTGTGCAATTCTCTATTGTTGTGATGAGTTTTAAATTGTAATGGGAGTTCTTTTCATCAGTCTTGGAACAAGCCTCTCTTAAATTTCTTACACAGATGGAGCTTCCAATTCTTTGTGTTCTTATGTGTGCCTTCCTAGAATAAACTATTCAACCTATGGGAGGTCTTATTTGTCACAAGCTAGATTTTTTTTTTTCAACTCAACCGCATAGGCATGCATGTAGAATTGGATCACACCTTAGAGCTTAAGGAATCTATGGAGATTTAGTAGGTGGATTACATTTTACATAGAAAATCACCTACATTAACCTTTCGATCACTTACATTCAATGTTAGTCTCTTGATCACAAGATTAGGGATTGTTCCCTTATGCCTTAAACACCTCCCAAACCTACAACTGACACTCCTACTTTGCCACCTAAGGAAGCTAGTTGAAACACAGTCAATGGTAAAAACCTACCATCTCTAACCCAAATAGAAAAATTTCTTTAGTTTTGATTAGAAATCACCTTGAGAACAATTTTAAGTCATATAAGACACTTGCAAATACACCAAAAAGTATAAAATCTCAATAATATCACTAGCAAAACAAAGGCTTAAAGAAGAGGTTGACTCAGTTAACCCCCTTGTGAGTTTTTAAATAAAAATCCAAATGGCACAAATAAACTAGTAATATTGATAATAATCTTACATAAGGAAATTAGTTGACTAATTCTAAATAGAAACAAGAAGTGCTATATATATATTAGCAACTAGAATGCAATGTAAAAATATTTGACAAAGGGTGACTTAGAAGATAAAAAAGAGAACACAAGTGGACACCAAATTTGAAAAAAGTAGTACAAATAGAAATGTATTAGAGGTAGGAAAGTTGAAAAATTAATTGCAATTATTATAATATTTTTGTGAGGGATATGTAAGGAAAACTAATGCTAGGTATTAGAGGGTTTGTGATGGAGATAGGGTGATGGGTAATGAGGGAAATGCAATTTCAAATGGTACCTTAAAAATAAAAATATGAAATGAAACTAAATGTGACTAATATGTAATATAATTTTTATTTTTTATGTAAAAATGCAAATAAATTAGAGTGAAGATGACCTAGGGCTTCAATGGAGCTAGGACGGGATGTGTGATGGAAAAGATGAGAAAATGGATAGGGGGTTGATGTAAACGGTTGAGGAGGGATGAGGGATTACCTAAAATTAATTTTATATAGATTACACAAAAATTCTAGAGAATATCAAACTATTATAATGTAAAACCTAAGCTAGCCTATGTAAAAACACAAGAAAGATTTACCATGTAATGTAATGATTTGACTATAGAGACTATTGTGACACTCAAAACTATTTTGAAAAGGATAAGATAAGATATAATACGCTGTATAATTTTTCTATGCCTTATCATGCACTCACTTCTTTAGAAACTATAGCTCAAGAGTTGTTCTCAAGATAAAATTTTAGTTTTGATATAAAAAATTGAAATTGGGAGGTTTTAATTTTTTTTGGAGGGAATTTGAGATGGAAACTTAGTGCACCCTATTTGTCTTAATTATATGAGATTGTGGTAAAATTTTGAGCTTGATTGATGGATGTGGATATTGCCCCTTACAAGGAGAAGTCTCAAGGCTAGATGAGGCTTAGTTTTTTAGGACCAATGAAGGGGAAGTTTTGTTACGTAAGGGTGGTTGTTCCCAATCAAAAAAAGGTTTAAAATTTGAGATAATAGGAGCTCAAAATTGGTTATTACACTAGGTTTAAGGCATAGGGTCTAATCAAATTGTTTGACAAAAGAAATAAAAAGATAAAATGGTGAAAAGGATGAGGGGTCATGAAAAGTGTAAAAAACCTTGGATAAAGAGAAAAAATACAACAAATAATAAATGAAAAGTCCAAACACATACAAAGGATGTAATGACCTTTAGCTAAAATATTCATATAAATGCTCAAATTTGAAAAACCCGCCAAAATTTATTAGCAAGAGATTGTAGAAATAATAAAAACATGAAACATATATAATAGAGATTTGCACATTTAATAGTAGTTGGAAAAGAATATTTCATCCAAATATATCTTTCAAATATATTTTTCTTGCAAATGGTTACATAAGTTTACTTCTACAATAATTAAAAATATACTCTAAAAATACCCAAATGCTAACATCTCCCAAACCATTGAAATTCTTTACTTTAAAGTGTAGATGCAACCTCTTTGTGGACTCACCCTTAGGCAAGGATTTTCATCCTCCAAACTCTATGAAACCAATGGGGCTTCATTCATTGATTTACAAAATCGAAGGGTTTTGTCCTCATATTCAATAGTTGAATACAAGTGCTCAAACTAGGGTTAGGGGTTCCTAATTAACTTGCCAAAAGATGATCCAAGCTAATTAATTTTCCTACCTTATATAGATGTTGAAGGGTTAGCATGGGCCCAAAGTGAAAGAAACAAGGGTACATGGAATTTCTTCCTACACTAGAATATTACAAGGAGGGTGTTGTGCAAATTTAAATGTTTAACAAATATAAAAAGTAGAAACACATTTAAACATAATATAAATAATATACCATAACACTCCAAACGAGCTTTATTCATTATTTAGCAAACCATGGTTACAATACATTTTCAAAGTAAGCCTTCATAGGAGTATCACCAACCAAATATTTGGAGGAATTCTAATAACTTAACAATATCTACAAAAATCTACACACAACCTCCACATCAATCACCTAATATATGATGTCTAAATTATATAATAAGCTAAAACCACCCAAAAAATGGTGATCCTACCTTTGATCATATTTAAATTGAGGATATTAATGGTTTCCCTAGTCAATCATGATGATAGATTAAACCCCTCTTTCAAACTTGTCATAGGTCCATAAACAGGCCCACCTAGAGGTGAGGATCTAGGAAAATGCATGCTTGAAGGTTGATTAGAGAATAATCCAAATTCACAAAGCTAAGGGTTTGGTCAATGTGATTCTAGGGTTATAGGATGTAATAAAATAGGAGTATAGGGATATAGGGGTCAATATGTACCCCATTAACACTTTCAAAGAGGTGGAATATTATCAAAAACCCTAAATTCCAAAGAGGAATATATGAGTAGAGAAGTTGGGTTCATGGAATTGGGGTGTTAGGTGAAAAGGGAGATAGAAGTATAAATGTCTATGGGAGATAAGGACATGATAATTAGGGGTATAAGTAACTAGGGAAAGGGTTTTGATTATGACAAAGGCTAAATTCTTTTCCAAAGTCAAACCCTCTTTTCAATATTCCTATCTCCACGACAACCAAGGTTTTTTATATAGATTTAAGGAAATGTAATATAATAGTTTGAAAATGAAAATGCTACAATTTGATATATAAATAGTTCACTAGCAGAAAATTAACACCCAAAGAATTCAAATGTCAATGTAAGATGAAAAAACCAACAAAATGGAACAAATCACCTTAAATTTTTGAGAAATCTCCAACGAAAATTTGTTTCTTAAAGATTGCTATTTAGATCTACAAAGAGAGTGAAATGCAAAGTAGGAAATATATCTTTGTATCTTCAATGGTGAATTTTACTTCAAGAGTTGTGAGAGCCAAAAGAGCACAAGAGAGAGAGAGTGTGTGTGTGTGTGTAAGTGAAAAATAAAATTTCCTTTTTTTACAAACAACAAGTTGGGTTGATTTTGTTCAACGTGTCTACATGCAGGAGTATTACAATTAAAAAATCCATGAGAAGGTAATTTTCCAATGACCATTGGAATCACAAATTTTTAGGGGATGCTAGCGTGTCGTGTGGATGTTTATGTGGATCACTTCTATTTGGAAGAATTTAGACACAAAAAGTCAAGAACATGAAATTAATAGAAATAAAATATCTAGGTGCTAATGTTTTAAAATTAAACATTTTATATCAAAAGGGCTAAAGAGGGGACACTGTGTAGTATGAAATTGCAAGGTTACACAATTTATGACAATTTATGACAATACATTTTTCCCCCACTTTATCGAGAATATTAACTATGATAATTATGCTTGCTATTTAGTAAAAAATAAAAATTGCACGTCACCCTACGATAATATAAAGGATGCAAAATATTAATCCAAGTTGATATCCCCCCAGAAAGCTCGAACCTACAAAAATAACTAAAATATCCCACACAAACATAGTTATGCAAAAATCTTACATGTTAGCTGAAAAAATTATACTACATGTATAAGAAAAACAAAAGACAAACACTCATGAGAACAAACATAAGAAAAAACACTAATAAAGAGATAAAAAGAGGGAAGAGCATTTGATAGATGATTTAATAGGTATGGCTAGCAAGATACATTATAATAGAGTACATACAATGTTTTGATTTACCATGGCTACTACAAGCTACATTGGCTCATAGTCTAGCAAGATGAATTATACTAGGTGGCTCATATACTACCAATCTGCAAGAAAGCGTTGATGTTATGAAAATTAAGAAAGTAGGGTGTGTGTATTATGAGAGTCCCCCCTTAAAATAATTGCATGATGCTAAGAATTCAAGTTATTTTAAGGAGAGAACAAGAAGGAATTCTTAACAAAGAAGCATGAACAAGGATGTTGTATCATGGAACATGTAATATTGTCTTCATGGAATGACATCACACAAAGTAGGGATGTCACATGGAAAATACATCACTCATGTAAAACACACACTAAGGGATACACAAACTCAAGGTCATTAGGAATACATGATAATTATGTATATCATTTGGGGAAAAAGGTGTAAATTCATCAACGTTCCCTAGATCTAGTGAAAGTACGAGTATAAAAGAAGAAAAAACCATTAAAAAAAATATTTTTTTTGGTTCAACATGGAAGAGGCTTGTATGCTTCAATACTTTGCATCATCCTCAAATATTGAAAATAAAAATATGAAAAATAGAAGAATGATGCTGAAAATAAAGGAATTTACAATATTTCATCTACCATGTATCCATGTACCTACAAGGGTATCATGGGTCAGTCAATAGAGATTAACAAACAAAACAAGTATAGGGGGTCACAAAACACTCAAGAAAACATCTAAATTCAACATATATAGAGGTACTACTCTAAGGACCATACTCAAACATATCATAGGTCTCCCAATATTGATCATAAGGGGAGGGAGGTCAAGTCTATAGATGAAGTATTACAAGAGCAATACTAGGCATATCACTAGCACTAATAGCTAAGGAATTAGCTACAAGTATAACATCTTCCTGAACATTGCATTAGACAAGTGCCAATGATCTTGTAAAGAATGAATACAATGTTGGAATATCAACAAAGGATTCAAATAGGGGCTCCTTATGAGGGGATGTTGTTGAATCAGTGTTCGAGTATGTTACAAGAGGAATATCACTACTAATCTCCCAAATGAGAGTAGTGTTAGAGTATGTTACAAGAGGACTATCACTACTAGTCTCATGAATTGGAATAGTGATAGACACATAAGAAGTTGGGACTTCCTTTATAAGAATAGCATATGAAAAGTGGTTTGGAGGTGGAAAAGAAGGTAGATCAATTTTTTTCTTAAAAAATGTGGAGTGGGATGATGCTCATTCTTTATTTTGGGAGGTGGGTGGCGGATGTCAATTTAAATGGTGGTAGGACAAAGAATATATGAAAATAGTTTATAGTAGGTATGTTGGAATGGTACTAGGCTAGCAAGCATGGAATTGGAAATGATAACTATGTTTGGTATTTCCAATAGAATGGAGAAAGGAGGAATATTGAGGAGGTTTGGAATAAGTAGAGGGTCCATCAAAGGAGCTAAGAAAACCTACACCTTTTTAGGTTGAGTTCATTTGCATCACAACAAGAGATAAAATTTCCTAGAAGATAAACACTAAGGGGTAAAGAAGGGGAGGAGGAATAAAGAGATTTAGAGGTGCTCACATATAAGGACAAAGCTCAGTAGCTCGCATCTCCATGGCACCTTAATCGCGGGTCAACAAATGTTGACGATGCTTACACTCACACATAAGATAGTTACATTGATGGTGGGGTTTGGGCACATCTATAGGAGATAACTCTACTATAATTGTGAGGTTGTCTTCACTTCTAAAACAAGAGGGGGGATACTCTCAATAGGTAGAGGGAAAATATTTGGGGTCCAAATGGTATAGCCTGCATCATGGGTAACTTTTCTCTTTCTATCATGGGTGCAGTCAAAGGAATAGGAGGTACCACTAGAAGATGAGGTGTAGGAAGTGCACAAGAATATTCCCTACCAATGGGATTGTTTCTTTTTTGTACTAGAGGGGTAGATTGAGGAATGACAAGAGCCATGTGAGGATAGAAGATTAGTGGGGAAGATCTTCACAACATAATAACCTTTCCTTTGTCTATCATGCTAATGTGTGGAGGAATGTGAGGTACCATTGGAGGTTTGAAGACCTTAGGAGAAGTGAGAGACTGACCCAATGAAGAATTCCTATCCTTAGCTATTGTAGGGGTAGGCATGGGGATATATGAATGTTGTTGTGATTGGGTAACCAAAATGGGAGTGACCACTAGAGAAGGAGTTGAAAAGGAGGAGACCTTGAAAAACTCAATTTGAACTTTGAATATGATTTATATAGTAGTTCACCATGAGGTTGCACAAGTCCTAGAGTAGTAGGCCAAAAATGATCAAGGGAGACACCACCACAAGAGACAAGTGGTTTATATCTAGTGTGTTGGATTGTATGCACTACACCTTCATGAGGGAAATTTAGAAATCACTAAAGTGACCACTTTCATGGAAGTTAAATAGGTAATTCCTAACTTTACATGAAATAAGTTAAACTTAGGAATAATAGAGAAAAAAAATCAACACACTTAGGTCAAACTTCTAACAACAAGGTGATGGAACCCATGATTAGGAGAGATAAATCATCATGTGTACATGTATGGTGACTTGGGAATAATTATACTTGTACTCTATGGAATTGGTTGATCATGAGGATTTCTTTTGTAATTACATTAACTCTACTTGTGGGAATTGTGAGACCCTAAATCTGCATTGGATCAAAAACAAAAACCCTTAGTATTGTTAGTAAACCAAAGCAAACAAAAGATCCCCTATAAGATTCATCTAATCACAAGAATGATGCCAAAGAAACAAGCAAAACATAGAAAGGCATCATTCTAATGATCAAACTAGCATCTTATAGTGGATTGGTGCTTCTATGGAAAGAAGCCCTTTCCCAATCCTTGATTGATTAGCTAGTGATGAAATTGCTATGGATATGGAGATGATAAATGGACAAGATAAGTTCTCAAAGAGAATGACCTTGCATCAAGTTGTGTAGATGATGGATTTGTGGAGTGAAATGGACAAGATCAATTCTCAAATGAAGAGAGTGACCTTGCAAGAGATTGTGGAGGATTTGCTCAATGTCGAAGCTTCTATTTAAGGATTTTCAAAATGCTAAGTGTTGAAGAGAGACCAATGTGGGACTAAGATTGGACCAATGAAAGAAGGACACTTGTCATCATGTGATAGGCCAATGGATGTGCAAGATTAGGGAAATGTGCCCATGAGAGGGAGAATTTGAATTCAAATTTGAGAGTAAATGCTAAGTGGGGGACAAGAAAATGAGCAATAAATTGCAATGTTGAGGGACAAATCAACTTTCCTTTGAATTCAAAGTTGAGGGAATATTCCACATAAATGCCATGTTGATGGAAAATCTTGGATTTAATAAATCAATAAATTGATTTATATGTGCAAGTAGCTAAATCTAGAGAATGCAAGTGGGTGAGATTAGCATTAATCAGGATTAATTAGCTAGGATGATGATTAGGATGAGTTTGACCTCTTTGTGACTTAGATATTTGATTTATTTAAATCAAGAAGGATGGAATATGCATTATGATGGATGTTTGATTTATTTGATTAAAAAGGTTGATGATAAGTTTGATTTATTTGATTTAAGCTGATGACTTTAGGAGATTGATAAATAAACTTGATTTATTTTTCGAATGGATGAATATGACCTAGTTGAATGCATTATGTCAATTTAGCCGTGTCACCATTTTGCCCCTCTTTTGGAAACCCAATGTACTTGTTGCATTAGTTCCGAAAGAATAAACCTACGTCGATCAAAGTCAAAAGAGTCCTGATTTTTGGATTGCCCCGAGTAGAGATACTGAGGTGCATTTGCCCCTCGAGAGATCAGTGAAAGGAATTGATTTGGGGTTTGCTCACCGATGAGAGGTTCAAGAAATGGATGGTTATGGATAGCCAGAGTAAAGTAAGGATGATTTCAAGATGCTTAAGAGATAACGAATGCATTATCCTAAACAACCAATGTGATGATATATGATGCGGAGATGGATGATTGATGATCAACGAAATGTTCATTATGCAATGGATGATTTGCTTGGAATGCTTGAGCTAGGATCTATATTATGATGATGATATGAATGCGATGGATGCATGATGGATGAATTAGTGATGATGATTAACTATTCATGCCTATGATGTTGATGAAAAGCAGAAGAAATTAGATGATGACAAGAGGATCCAACAAGCCAACATTATGAGAGATGATGATGAGAAATGATGATGAGAAATGATGATGATAGATGGATGATTTACTTATCAAGGATTGGGATTTTAAAAGGGTCACTTACTTTATGTTTGATAACACACATAAGTACGATGCATCAAGGTATAAAGGACCAGGATGGCATGGTACTTAGTGTGATGGACTTTGACTTGACAAATAGATAGGAGTATTCTTGTTCACACCTAACATACAGAAACCTTGCTAGGATGCACTTTAGAAGTTTCAAACATCTTGGACCAAAACATGGAGAGGTATAACCAATCAATGCAATAATCAACAAGCCATCCAAAACATCCTTTATACATATCTAACAAAGCAAGTATTCTCCAAGTTATTTTACAAGAACATCCAACAAGCATAGCAAAGAAAAGATAATGATTGTTGCCCCATTCCTATCTCTCTAAATCCTTCATTCGGATATCATCGAGAGGTCCTTGGAATGAGCGCAATAAGATAAATCAAAAGAAAAGATCAAGTACGCAAACAAGTCAATGTTCTTCATATCTCTAGCCAAAAGGATGTGTTTTGATAGGATAAGAATCCAAGGTGATATTCAAAATGATGCCCATTGTCAGAATGATATATCCTAGGGCATGCATTGTATAGGATGATGATGGTTTTGATAAGTTGATTGATAGGCTGTTGATATAAGGTTGACTGACATGTTTGAAAATGATCAAGAGTTTGATTTTGCGTTTAAAAGATTTGTTTCGTTTGCGATTTTACAATTGAAGCTTGCTTTAGTTGTTGCTATGATTATTTCTACTTGTTTTGAAGCGGTGAAGGAATTTGTGATGGTTATTATGGATGATTGATTGGCCTTGGGTGAAAGATGGGGAATGAATGGATTTTTCAAATATTTGGATGTTTTGACATTTTGGAATGTTTTGAGGCTGTTTTGGTGTTTTGGATTTTTTCAAATGTTTTATTTTTTTTGATTTTTCAAATGCTTTAAATTTTGATGTTTTTGATGTTTTGGTTTTGATGTTTTTTTATGTTTTGGACTTTGATGTTTGATTTTTTGGATTTTGTGACAAATATTTTGGATTTTGATGTTTTTAAATTTTTTTTTTTGGATTTTATTTTTGAATGTTTTTGGATTTTGATGTCTAGAAATTTTGATCAAAATGAGCCTTACCCTCGTTTAAGCTCAGAGGCAGGCGTAGTTAGAGTTTCCAATGTTTTTGATGTTTTCTATTTTTATTTGTTTTGGATTTTGATATATGTTTTGAATGTTTTTGGATTTTTGATTTTCTATTATTTTTAGTTTATGATTTGATGATTTTGATATGGATGTGATATGGAGTTCTGTTGAGGATTTTTGCTATAAAATAGCTGGGTGATTGATCGAATTGATGGATTGATGATGATGATAATGAGGATACACAACAATGCAAGGATTGGATTGATCGGGATTGATGATGATAACATTGTTGAGGATGCACAACAATGCAAGGATAGATTGATCAGGATTGATGATGATAATATTATTGAGGATGCACAACAATGCAAGGATAGTGTTAAGAAACACAAGGATTTGGAAGGTTATCCCAAGATTATGGATTGATTGGATTCGATTGATCAGGATTGATGAAGCTTGATTTGGAACAAAAGATGTTTTGGATGATTTGATGTGACATTGAAGGATGTGTTAGATGTGACTGATATTGATTGTTTGGATCGATGTTCAATTGAAAGATGAAGAATGATAGGGAATGTCTTCTTGTCAAAATATGCCATGGACTAGTGATTTGGATTCTGGATCCCAAATTCTTTGACCAATTTAGTTTCATGTTTGCCAATGTTCTGATCACCACATAAGTTGGAGGACATAGATAAAGTTTTATTCTCGAAGCAAGATGTAAATATTTTCCCCCAATGTCTAGCAATGTATGGAATAGGATGAATGAATGCTCAGATAGGTGTATGGATGGAAGGATATGGTAAGTATGCCAAGGATTCCAAGGATTATCTTGCGATAAGATAAGGTGTTCAGATAATGAAAGCTCATTGGATAATGCTTCATGGCTCTGATAATGCTGTATAGGATAGGATCAATGAAAATGGCCCATGTCAAGATGTTTTACCGTAAGCAAGCGTAAAGCGTGCCCCAAAATTTCATCAAGATCAAGACAATTTGGACTATGGATGCAAATGGATAAAGATGGATTGGATAAATGGTTTGTGGATGGATGGATTTATTATGGATAAGATG
>VDFB02156487.1:143433-161244 GCA_007258455.2 Sequoia sempervirens | reverse complement strand
GATGTTTGCATGGTCAGTCAAAGTTTTGGCATTGCTATCAATGATTTAAAGGTATTATTTTCTATCTATTCCACACAAATTCCAAAATACAATGGAATGAACCCAAATACAATCTCAAAAGGGATTTGATCACAAAGCCCATAGCAACACTAATGATCTAGTGAGTCAATATTTTAGTATTAAACAACAATATTCTTGAATTTTCTTTATTTATGAGTTGACATGAGCAGTGAACGTATTCATCTAGTGTTGACTTTATAAATTTTATTTCATTCATCATCAAAGTTCCATAGAGGAGAGTGTCATCAATAAATCTAGTTAATGACTGATGGTTGGAATGTTATTTGGTAATTAAAATACCTTCCCAACAATGGATTAAATAGCACAATGGGAAATCCCCTAGCTAAGCACTTCAACCATAATCACAACAAGGAATGTGGATAATGGCCCCCTATTAAATACCATGATCTACCTCAAAGAAACCACAAGGGTAACCATTAACTATGACATAGTGAAAATACAAACATAGATCCATTCAAGACATTTATGGTTGAACCCAAATATTTTCATATTTTTTAGTAGAAATATCCAACTGACCCTATCATATCCTTTTTTTGTCAATCTTTAGGATCAAACCAATTTATTTCTATTTTTTTATCGAGTGGATGACTTCATGAGCTATAATAATTTATGTAAGGAAGCTAAGGTAGCAAAAAATATTCCTACACTAATCTCGAGAGAAGTTTTATACAAAAAAATCTTTACAATAGTTACAAATATTAAACATAAATAAATATAAATATCATTCATAACACAATATAGTGATTTACGTGGAGAAAACCATTGCAAGAGAAAAACCCCACACTCCAAAAGCTGCCCAATATATCATTGAAAAGTCAACAAGATTACAATATACTTACAAAGAAAACTCTCTCAGGAGTGTCACCAACCATAAATCTAGAGACAACTCAACATCTATAAGACTCTCACACTCAACCTCCATCTCAACCACCTAATATATAGGAGATACAATACATGAAACTGTCAAATGGTATTCATAAATTTCCATGAGCTAAAACCACCCAAAAAGTGGTGCCCAACTTATGTCCAATAAAAAATGACCTATGATGTGTCAAAACTTGCACCAAAATGTGTAACTCCCCCTTATAGCTCTTTTATGTGACCAACATGTTTTCATATTTTCCAATTTGAGAGACCCAAATTTTAGAGGCTATAACATTTGATCTGGGTATTAAATTGATGACCTATTATAATAATTGGAAATCTCATGAAGTGATCTATCAAGCTACAAACCACTTTTCTAGTTACAACCACTTTTGGGTCCAAAAACAATCTCTAAGTGCCTCAAAATTGACTTTGAAACTTTCCAAAATGGAAACTTTAATATCTTAATATCTAGATATGAAATTGGGTCAAAATTTTACTAGCATATTTATTAGGCCATTTTATACCTTTGGGGGAAATCTCAAAGCCATTCATGCTCAAATGTAAACTTATTATAAATAGTAACCTTTTATAATTGCAAGGTTGAGACCCCTTGTTCCTAAATATTTCATCCATGATATTTTAGCCTGGAATGAAGCCACTCTATTCTTTTGAAATTATGGAAGTAAAATTTTCAACCTATTCACCATTATCTTGGATATGATCTTGTAGATTATTCTACATAATTAAATAGGCTTGCATTTTGTAAATGAGGAGCAACTCAATTTTTTGAGAATGGGGATGATGATTGTCTTATTGAAGTCTCTATTGCAAAGATGGTTGTTGTTGCACCAAAAGATCAACCTGTTAATTCTCAATACAACCGCCAAAGTTAATGATTCCATAGGAGGTGGTTAAGCCATGTCACAAATCCAAGCACTGTGCTACACATCAAAAGGAGACCAAGGGCGCACACCTTACAACAATCCCCTAGCACAAGTGAGGGGTTCAAACCCGTGACTTAGGCTCTAATACCAATTTTTGCAAAGACAGTTGTCGTTACACCAAAAGATCGACCTGTTAATGCCCGATACAACCGCCATAGTTAATGAATCTACAGGAGGCAATTAAGCCATGTCATGAACCCGAGTGTTGTGCACAACATAAGGAGACCAAGGGTGCACACCTTGCAACAGTCTCTAAGTATCTTTCTATATTTACTTGAATCTTTTACCATTCTCCAGATGTCATTTCCCATTAAATCCCAATAGAATTGAAAGAGGCCTAGAGATTTATTTGTATGTAGCCAAAATACTGTAGATTTGTCTTCCTTAACACGAACTAGGGAAGAAATGAAATCATTATCTTCATTCCTTAATATAGGTGGTATGAAATCTATAATGTTGTTGTGTGTGGGGTCAACTAAATTGTCTCCACCCAAAACGTTGTTGCAGAACTTAATTTCTTATGCTTGGATGCCCGCACGGGTCTAAGTCAAAGTTTTGTCATTGCCAACAATATGGGATATTCTATTTTTTTGTACCTTTGAGGCATTGTGGAAGAATTTGGTGTTCAAGTCCCCATCCACTAAACAAGTCTTCTAAGACTTAGAATGCCAATATAGTTACTCCTTCGCAAGGATTTCATTATGTTCAGGAAAAAAATGTTTTTCTTTGATGTAGTTATTTTGAAACACACCATTTTCTATAACTTTCTCATTAAGAATTTTTAGTTCCAACTCAATCCTTTCCTTATCTTTAAATGTCTTTGAAGGATACTTTGTTCCAAATTTTGAGGTTCTCTTTGAGGTATTAGAGTTTTTTGTGGAAGATAAATATCTTGGAACCACTTATGTTCTATGGCTCTAGCCGCTATATCTTCAAAAGATCTTTGATTTCCACACTACGGTACCACATTTTCGAATGAAATTAAAATTTTAGAGGGTGGTCCTCTATGAAGCTCAAAGAAATAGAGAAGTGATTATAGGTCAAGATGGGTCAAATTAGAGATTCTAGAAGTGTGGGGAAGTTAAACTAATTTGGAAATAGTAAGAATCAATCCAATCTTTCTACAATATTTGTAAATCTCAATCTTCTATTGTTCCAAGTGAAAGTTCTAGCGATCAAGATAATATCGATGAAGTTGTTGAAATTTGCAAAATTTGTGAAGTCTTTTTATATTTGGGAGATCCTACCAAAATCCCCTCTAATTTTCTAACAAATTAAAGATTGCATTGAAATAATCTCCAATTAGGAATTTTCCATCTCCTACAAGTCAAAAGTTCTAGGCTTAATTCATTCCACACAATTCTTTTATCCTCTATTTTGGTGGGGCCATATAAACATTAGTAAAACTATTAAAATTTAGATCAGAAGTGAAGCTGCGTACATTAGCCAATTGCCAATTGGGCATAAATGTTTGTGGCTCAAGGGACACCTTATCAAATTCCATAGAAGCCACAACCCCCTAAAAGCACTCAAATCCTCCTAAAAGCACCCGATCTAGCCCTTACAATGCTTGATAAAAGAGTTAATCTCCACCTTGTTTAATTTGTTTTCATGAAGCATGACTATATCGATCAATTAGTTGTCTATATGGCGCTTGACCATGTTTCCTTTTTTAGGGTAATATAGGGGAGAGGGGCTCATAATGGAGCAGGGTCTAATAGTGGAGCACTTTAATATCCAATTGCAAAACACTTTTTATCCATAAAGTATGCAAAGTGACAAATCATGTGATGCCACATCAGTGCACCAATAAAACATGACTTAGTGCACCACTATTGGTCTCACTCTTTTTCTGGGCCTTTTTGGATACCTCAACAAAAAGCATGCTGATGTGGCATCATATTTGATGATGTGGCCTTAAAACAAAATATAGAAGCACATGAGTTGCCAAATAAACTGTTGCACATAATTCAGAGTGATTTGAAATTTCCACATAGGATTTTGAGAAACACGAAATTAGGGTGCTCCACTATGGGCCCCTCTCCCCTAGGTGGAGATTATTTTTATTTGCACATAAATTAAGGTTTCTCCATTGCTCATGTTGATCTACAAGGTTTTATCAATAGTATTGTCGATTTTGGCTAAACACTCTCAAGACCAATATTCTAGAGGGAGATTGTACAGTCTTATCCATGTCAAGCCATCCATGGGGATGTGTTTCTAAGGTTGAAATTTGGATTCCACTTTTGAAGGAACATATATAGGGTCCATTGTTTATCCAAGGTCCCCCATCCATAATTTTGTCCCTTTGTTCAGGGAATTGAAAAATGGTTGTGACGAAACCCATTGGTAAAAATTTAAGAATCAAATCACATTCCTAGTTAGTTGATCCAATCAATAATCTCTTCTCTTGAAGGCCTCACTTCAATGAATTTTTGGATTAGGACATATCTAGCCAGGATTGTGGCTTGTTTATTTGTGAACATGATCGAATTAAGCAGAGCCTGCATGAAACAACCACCTAAATAATCAATGCTATGAATTCTGATACTTAGAACAAAACTGAACCAATATAGCATGAAACTGAAATGTAATTTCTACATATAGATGCTTGCCTACGTCATTCTTTGCATACTATGGTAAGGGAAAGGGGCCCATAGTGGGTAGGGGTCCAATGGTGGGTATAGAAGTAGGCCTGAGTGGGCCCCATAGTAGGTAGGCTTAATATCCAATAAACTTACACTTGATATCCAATTACAAAACACTTTTATCCACAAAGTACACAAATTGACAAATCATGTGATGCCACATCAGCGCACCAATAATACATGACTTAGTGACCCACTATCGGTCTCACCTTTTTTTGGGCCTTTTTGGATACCTTGACAAAAAGCATGTTGATGTGGCATCATATTTGATGATGTGGCCTTGAAACCAATTTTTATAAGTAGGGGACTTGCCAAATAAGCTGTTGTACAAATTTGGGAGTGATTAGAAATTTTCACATAAGACTTTGAGAAGTGCAAAGTTAGGGTGGCCCACTATAGGCCCCTCTCCCTTAGATGTGGTTGTCCTTCAATCATTTTTTGATCTATCAAGTAGCATGTTTTCATCAATCATTACAGACCAAATGTCAAAGACAACCATCATTTTTTCACTTCACCGCACTGGATTGCATGCGTTTTTCAATAAAACTGGGTTTTAGTTGGGACAGGAATTACTCGGGACAATTAAAGAAAGCAATTCAAACTGGTTTACTTCACATTGTCATCTTGTACAAAAGTTATGTTGAATCGGCTTGGTATTTGCAAGAGATTTATTTAATACAGGAAAGCGGTAATTAAACTATTCTGGGTTTCAATCGCTTTCTTCATGGAGATCTTATGTGCCTCGAAATGGTGAAGGATTATATGTGGATGCATTTGTACACTTACAAAATAAGATGGACGGTAATAAAAAGAGATCAACGGCTCAAAAGAAACTGATTGATGGCAAAAAGCAGTAGGGGCAAGTTATTTCTTAGAAGTTCAAGAAATAACTAACTATATCACTTTATGTATTAGGGGTAAAGTATAAAGTTACAAAATCAACAACTCTTTGTATTAAATATAAGATAGACATATCTTATTGTATTGTAACAACAAGAATTCTATACAAATAATAAAGAATCCAGTATTTTATAATACCTATGATCAAATATATTGAGATTCAACATCACTACATCAGAGAATTGGTTTAATAAGGATTGATCAAGATTGTGTATCTCAATACGAAGAATTAGATAGAAAATATCTTCATGAAGCCTCTGGCTCATGAAAGGTCCTAAAAAAAATGATTTCTATTGTAGATCTTGCTAATAGTCACCACGGGGGGATGAAACAATAATACCATTGATGTTATTGACTTATTTGAATTTTTTTTATCTTCATGCATGTAATAAATAATATAGTTAGAATATAGTTGAATATTATCATGTGTAATAATACTCACCTACAATTTTAACCTTTATATAATAGATCCTCAACCTCATGTTCCATCAAGGTAATTTTTTAGGCTTTTGCATATTTTCTTGTGTGCATGATCTATAGATCATTGTTTGTTGGTTACCTTCTTGCCTTCAAATAGTGCTATTGTTGTGTGCATCTGTGAGCAAAAGTAGACATGTGAGTGAGGAGGTAAAGCAAATAGCATTGTCCTTCAAGGTTGAGATTCCAAGCTTGTTGACCTTCAATTTGAGATGTTAAAGAAAAAATGGGTACATAATATACTACAAATTCTATCTCTCATAAAATCTAATTGTATATGTTATTTCAACAAGCTTGAGAATTAGCTTTAGAAATATGTTTTTTTTTTGTTGACGAAAACTTCACGATCACCTTATGACAAGTAGTTCATAGGTTTAAAGTTGAACTCTATAAATCCCTATTAGCATTCTACCATCTTATAACAAAATGAATTCTACAACTAGCTCTAGTGTGTACATCGAAAATATGAAAAATGGATGTTTTAAGAAATAAATATAGACACAATAGCATTATTTTTTTTTTAACACTCAAAATATTCACAATCTAAACAAACAACATATCCTTACTGGCCACTCAAATACTTTCAGCCATCCACTATCATTGAATCGAAAAGTGGAATCCCTAAACAAATATTAAACAATAAACCAAGTTTAAAAACAAGATGAAATAAGAATTAAAATTTCAGAATGAAAGATTGAGATGATAATAATTACACACCCAATCAACGAGATTTACTTGACATGTATTTGATCAATTTATTATGACTTTTCCATTCTTTAGTGAATATGAAATTTAACTATTCAAAAGAATGAAAACCTAAATTATGATTGTGATAATTAATAACACTCCCAACCAACGAGAATTACTTGACATATATTTGATCAATTTATTATGACTTTCCATACTTCAATGAAAAAAGAGATTAACTACTCAAAACATATGATTAATATTCATAATGTGTTACTTCCAAATTGTTAAAAAAATTACTTCCAATATATAAATTTTCACAGAGTTGCATCATTCTTCCATCTTTCCTTGCATGGCATGTATAGGATTCCCTATGAAGCAACTAGGGCTGCATTAGAGACAAACCCTAGGTAAATAAAATAAAACAACTAATAGAGAGGGGAATGGGGTGATCAATAAAAAGAAAGCACCTATATGATTATAATTGACTTACCAATAATATGCATTGACTGTAACATTGTTAAAAAGCTTATAAATATCAAAATATACTCAAACTTGATGTACACGTGTCAGTCTATTTGTAAGACAATGGTGATGGCAATGTCTAATGTTGACCCATCTCGAGATATTTCCTAAACAAATGAGGGGATGAACTAAAATTGTACGTTTGTAAAAATTGTTATGTTTTTTTATAGATGTGAATTGACAAGAGGGTGAAGTATTTGAATAAAGTGCAGTCTCTCCATAATAAAAGTTTTTAAGTTGAGTAGAGTAAAAGTTCAAATGAAAAGAAGCGGCAAAGGGCATTGATTACAGGTAATATAGTTTCAAAAGTTGAAAAAAAGAGAAAAGATACCTAGTGGGTCCCTTTCCCTTTTTCTATCTAAAACTGTATTGAATTCATAATGGATGTTTGAAATCATTAGATTAGATTTATAGATATCTTCCTTCATTCACAAGGAGAAAACATATGTGGTTTGTGTGACTAGAAGATCATAATTATGTAAAATAAAATGATCTCATTTAGCTTAGAAGTGATTGATTTATCCTTGAATAAATTAAACCCACATCTATGTTAGTTGAGAATTATGATATTAACATAAGGAAAGGAAAGATATAAAAGAACAACTCGCCACTCTAATCTTCCCATTCAAGCATGGTGGTGGCCCTTCTTTGTTATGCTTTAGATTTTCTTAGAATTTTCTTTATTTTTATGTGATTAATATATCTATATTGTAAAAAAAATTGGTTTTGTTAATGTAAAGTTTAAAGTTATACTTTTAAATTAAAAAGAAAACTACAATATATGATCTTTTAAATATATATTTTATAAAGGATATTTGCGGTTTATGATTTTTTAATGGTGGTTTAGTTAAATTAGTGTTGGAATCTTTAGTCTTCTTTGGACATTTGGTACTAAAAATTTCAAATTATTTGGTTAGTCATTTTTAGTCTAAGTTAATGTCTAGTGTTTTTTTAAACCTTCTTAGATTTTTCTCATCTTTTATTTTAGATTTAGGCCCCACTTGGACTTTAAGGGTGTGTCTTCTACCACCTACCATTTTTTGTGAATAGTATATATTATTTCCTTTTTAGTTTATGAAAAATAATAAGACCTTATTCATAAAAAATGTAATTTCATACTTTAAATTGGGTTAAATGCATTACCATCATCATTTGTTAGTTGGTAACATTTATTGAAGTACGTTTATGAGATCATTTGGGTATGCTTTGAGAGTATCTTATTTCATTAGATATGAACAAGAGCTAAAATTTTGAGATTGTTAAGCCTAGGGTATAGTTTAATATGTCTTTGTTTTTAGAGTAGAGTTGACCATATCTAAAAACTATAATTTTAAGTCTTTTTATCTTGTTAATTACAAATAGTGTTAAACACAAACAAAGGGATCACATATCAATTAGTGCAAAAATTACAAATTAGTCATCTCTAAGTCAATCAACAGAGATACATAAAAGAGTTATGTACACTACTAAGTCATGATGGAGTCTATATAGTATATTTGTCAATAACCTCGTATAAATGACATCATTATATCCTTTGTAATGATATTTTGCATATGCACATTTGTGTAGTCATTTTCTAAACCTTAATTCTTCACAACCTTCATGGTTGTTTTTTTCATACAAATTCAACATTGATCATATACCAAAATCAAAATAATATAAGGTGATAAAAATAATTTAATAAAATATTGATCATATTTAAATAGAATTATAAATTGTGGCATTTAAGCAATCTATATGGTGATAAAATAAGATTCTTCTAAGTTTAGTATTTTAGATGCTCATTTTTTTTAGCACATGAATTATATTTTTTGAGAATGTTGGTTTGTCCATTTATGTTGAAATACAATATTTATATCTTTCAATTAATTTTTATGCCTTCCTTTCTAGAATGAAATATTGCATGGAATTAAAACAAAAAATAATGTCATATATGAGTCCAAAAAATAAGATACTAATAATTAATTAAGGATAGAAATATGTAAATAAGGTTTCACTAATTCATTCTCTCATTTGGAAAGAGTCATTCTAGTGTTTTAATCTAACACCCTCTTTCAAATTGCATCATTTTATCTTATATAAAATGCACTAAAATTTTGCAAGTAGTTGGCAAAAAAATAGAATAAATACAAGAACATATTTGCTCAATTGAGGTGAATCAAGAAAATGTCAACAAATGGTTGTTCGTCATCACAAAAGGTACCTTTATTGGTGTGAAAAAATATACTTTATCTAGCTAGTTAAATATGAGCACCTACTTACACTTCGACACTTAGCTTACTTACGTCTCTTTTTGTTTTTTTTTTTATCTCATTGCATACAATTTAGATACATTGTGTGATCTTAGAATGTCTTAGGGTTTTTTTCTTACCCTTATATAGCAAGGTCATTTCATTATATCTTATTATACTATGATTTATTATTTGTGGAGAGATATAACAATTATTTATTATAGCTCTCAATTGTACAATTATTTTTGGTATTCATGATATATTATTGTACCTATGAGTTTCTCCATTATTCCAACATGGTATCAAAAATCTAAATCAACAAACCAATTCTTGATTTTTTAAATTTTTTTTACCATATTTTGTTAGAGAAAACCTCTTTGAGCAAAAAATACCTCCCTATTATGTCTAGAAGGCATAGAAACCTTAAGGTCGTGTGTCCAAATGCTTAAAATAAAGTTAAAAACTTTTTGAGGTATTTTTTGTAGTAATTTTTTTGTAGAAAAAATCCATATAGTCATGTACAGATAAGTACAAACATACAAATCTATATGGTTTCATAAACTTGGTGAATTTTTTCTCCTTTTGATAGAACTCAATTTTATTGGATGGAATTTTTTTGGGTGCTTTTAAAAATATTGGACAATTTGTATTTGTAGTGATGGTGTTTTAAGAATATACCATTTTAGGTTTCAACTATTGATTCCAAGGTTTTAGGTGACATTTAAATGTATTCATCACTACTCAATATTTTCAATTATGCGTAAGAGACATTATTAAGAATTTAAATATCCATCATTGTTTCCCTTCAACAACACTTTTGCGACATCCACCACCCTTCAATGGCTAAAAAAAGATATATTGTCTCCAAAAAAAGACTAAAATATCCACCCCAATGAGACTCAATCAACACTAGCCATTGCATCTCCACCCACCCTTTATTAATGTGCTTCTAGTGACTAGTGTCTAGTTGCCAAACCCTAGCCATGTGGGTGACTAGGGTCTAAAGGACTAGTCGCTAGCCCTTGACCTCTAGCACTTGATCACATGAGTGACCAATTGCTAAACCTAGGGGGCTTTTTTGCTTTAGGGACCTAAATAAGCACTTTTAAAAAATCAAACATAACTTAGCCATACGATGCCCATTTTTTAAAAGTGAATACGCATAAAAAAAATTATCCTATGATCTACGTAGCCATCAAAATGGTATTTTATATTTGTTTATAAGTACATAAAAATTCCATCTAAAGTGAACTCTTTTCTATTTTCTCTACTATTATAAACATTTAGAAAAGGTGTTTACTTTTCTTATTGTAGGGGGTTCAATTTTCTCCCTAGAACACATTGAGGGATAAAAAAAATGTCATTTTTGCATAATCAAAACTCAAACAAAAACTGGTAGAAGCCACTTCCATCGAGCATCTTACACTACAAAATTATTAATCCTAGAAACCTCATATGACCATATTGCTCATATCCAAGGGATTATGATCTATATTCCAGGATTATTTTCCACTTAATTTCACTCAAGAATATGAAAAAATTACATAGAGAAACAAGATAGATGAAGCCATGGGACTAATTTCACTACATTTTCAAACAATCTATTATTTCACATTGAGTCTTGGTGAACTCCTAAGTATAAATTTTGGATAAATATAGGGAGTTTTTGGTATATTTAATGAGTTCCAAGCACTTTAGATTGAGGAAATTTTGACAATAATTAGATCTAATTACTTCTTCTCCATTGTGTACCTTTTGGTAAAATTTAAGCCACTTAGATCACAATTACAAGGTTGTGGAAAGGGAAAGATTGAAAAATAATACAAGTTTTCCTAATTTTATCTAAGACCAAAGGGTCATTTCAAGTCTTCTCTTCTAAATTTTATTCTACTATGGATGTACTAGGTGATACTTTTACTATGCCAAGATATTTTGAGATATTTTATTATTGTTTGACATGGAAATAGGCTAAGTTGGTATAATTAAAAGTTATTTCTATTTTTGAAAACTAGGTATTGGCATCACAATCATCCAAAGGGAAAGGGGAGAATAAATAGAATCCTAAGATAGATTACTCATCAGGTAGTGAGAATTCCTCCAAACCAACACATAAGTTAGAACAAAAAAATAATCCAATTCATAGAATGACAAACCTTCCAAGTTTGGTGAGTTTTTCTCCTAGACAAAGAAGAAATCAAGAGAAACCTACAATTTTTGTGGAAAAGAGTTACATACCATAACTAAATATTGGAAGAGAATAAATCCTTTAGAAGAAGCTATGTAGAAAAATAACATTTCATCATTTAAGTTTCCTTCCACTTGTACAAGTTAAGGCCAAACCCTTTATACATTGGCTTTGTCTTCCACACAGAGTTGGATACTTGACTCAAGAGATTCTCATCATATGACACATTCCTATGGTTTTACATCATTTTAAAATTGTATTACTTCACAAATTGTAGTGGGGGATTCTACACAACTTTTAGTTTTGGGAATAGATTGAACATGGTTGTATTTAGATGTACTTTTGGTTCCTAATATTTCATCCATCCTCCTTTTTATGTATTGGATTTTCACTAAAACTAGTCTAGGATAGTTGAGTTCTTACCACATGATGTGGCTATTCAAGAGATTCATTATCTAAATATTGTTTTGGCTTCAAAGAGTGGTTATCATATATAAGTTATATATGTTAATGGTTTTGAGATTTAATTAATATAATCTCTTATAACACATGCAAATTTTTTGAGGAAGCAAACTTAGCATGAATAATTTGATCATTTCAATTACAAGGATCTATAACAAATAAGCACGCAAGAATTGGCG
The DNA here is from genome assembly GCA_007258455.2 of Sequoia sempervirens. Taxonomy (NCBI): domain Eukaryota; kingdom Viridiplantae; phylum Streptophyta; class Pinopsida; order Cupressales; family Cupressaceae; genus Sequoia; species Sequoia sempervirens. Next base: position 149,058 of record VDFB02156487.1, on the reverse strand, counting down.
ACTGGTCTATCTAATATTTCATGCACAAAGGGAGTTTTTCAAGGTCATGTACTTGGAAAGCATCATGAGGATCCTTTTCCCAAAGGTAAGGCCACAAAAGAAAAATCACCTTTAGATTTGGTACACAATGATCTCATGTCATTTCTATCTCCTTTATTTTTAAGGGTCAAGTATGTGTTGACATTTATTGATGATTTCTATATATGTAGATGGGTGTACTTTCTTAAGTACAATAGTGAGATATTTAATGCTTGTAGGACCTACAAGGCACTTATGAAGTAGGACCTTCTCTTTCTGTTAGGAGGATACACATAGATAATGGAAGGAGTATGCCAATCAAATATTAGATATTTTTATGGTGAGAATGGTATTTAGCATCAATTTATAGTTCCCTACACCCCTCAGTAGAATGGTGTAGCTAAGATAAATAATAAACTTTACGAGAGAGAAATTTGTATGATTCAATCACTGAATATGGATTCCACTTTTTGGGTTGAATTAATCAGTTCCAAATTTTACATTTTGAATCACATGCCACATTTAAGGTATTAGAAAATAATACTCCTAAGGAAGCTTGGTCTCATCTCAAACTAGATGTATCTTTATTCTGATTATTTGTAGTGAATCTTGGGTATTTATTCTAAATGGTCAACAAAATGCCATGGAGTGGAAGAGTCAACCACTCATAGTTTTTTTCTACTATAAGGATGTTGAGTCTTAGAAGTTGTTTGATCCTATTTATGGATATTTCTTATTTTGGTGAGATATTTAGTTTGATGATATATTTCATCTAATAGATTCTCGATCACTAGCTTCTTCCTCATTAACTACTCCTCCTTCACCTCTTGAGGAGTCCTTATTTATTGAGGATGAGGATGTTATTTCATATTTATTACCACCAGCTACATGGAATTTTCTACAATGCAATAAATGAGAGGTAAATTTTTTCAAATTTACTCTCACAATTAATTCTTTCCTCACACTCACCCAATACAAATAACACCAAAAATCAAAAGTTTTATCTTTGTAACTTTTGCATAGCTAGGTTGTAATTTGTAACCAACAAACTCCTTCATTCTTGAAAAACTTAAAATTCAACAAGAAATTACATTCAACCACAAGGTTTGTGGGCTGCTACATGCCCTTTTAGATGCATACAAAAATCAGAAATAAAAATGGATTTATCTTCACCAAAATCTAAGGTAGCAACACAACCTTTCACCTGCAACACAACCACACACTTACATACAACCTCAGAGGGTTGTGGGTTGTTACATGCCCTTCGAAATGTATTCAAAATCAGAAATGAACATCAAAATACTGCCTCAACAATCAAAGCTTGGCTCTCAACCTTCACGCCTACAAACAACACAACTCCAACAATGCAACTTCACACATCAATCTCTGCAACTTCGGAAGATATCAAATCAACTGCACACCCTTCAAATTTACCATCAACATCAACAACAACTCTCTGGAGATATGCTACGCTTGGTCTCTCCTATTTCCCTTCTCTGGAAAGACTAACTCCAAAATGAAATGAAATTTTCTTTTATCTTCTTAATATGTTTTCTTGTAATGACATTTCCAATGCATTTCATTTACATTTTGTTTGCATTAAAAGATTGAATGCTAAGTCAAATTTGTGTTGGTTTGTTTTGTCTATTGAAATTTTATGGTTTTATGGAAAAGAACAAATGAGCACAATTACAAAGGCAAAAAGAGGGTTCTTATTGAGTCTAAATGTAGACTCACACTCTTGTTGATTTTTGAACAGGTAACCTTAACCTTGAGAATTCCTATGGATAGATTCATGAAAATATTGGAAGAAGGTACTACTCCACTATTCAAGGATGACATTTAGAAGGCTGACTATTGGCCTCAATATTTGAGGAAAATTGATAGTTCAAGTTTCAAAATGAGTATATCAACTTTCAAAACTAGTATTCCAAACTTCATTAGTATGAGATCAAAAGATCCATGCAACAATAACAATAAGGGACATAAAAAATTACCCACCAGAACTTTGATACCAACAGCTGGGAACACATATCTCCTCTAATAGGAACCTTTCCTGGGATTGATATATACAAGTTGAGCAAAAATATTCCTACCAAGAAAGAAAAGTGATATGCTATAAGTAGTATTATGTATCTATTGCTATAGCAATCTTTGTTATATGCTTTTGTAACCTGATTGAGACTGATGTATTTAATGTGACAATACTGATCACATATATTATAACTAGACTCTTTTATTTAATAATCCAATTTAAATTAAAAAATATTATATTATATAATATTATATAATATATGTCTATATATTATATGAAAAGGGTGAGGTTAAAGAAACAAGGAAAAATATTGAGTTAAGCGGAGCCACCTAAACAATGAATACTGATACTTTAGAACAAAACTGAAGCATTATAGCATGAAACTGAAACATAATTTCTCATGGATGCCTACATATAGATGCTTGCATACGTCATTCTTTGCATGCTATGTTAGATCTGGTTATCCTTCAATTATTTTTTGATGTAACAAAAGCTATTTCTTTATGGGGGGATTCATATCCTCATTTTCTCTCCTATCTGGGGAACATCTATTGTACTTGTGTGACAAAAGCAATCCTTGGGGGGTCACATTGAGTCCTCCTTCTATCCTTCTTTCACTAGTGTAGTCATTTCTTTTTTTCTCTTTTGGAGAGGAGTTTTTCCCATGTGGTTTTCTCCTTTTCTCTATTTAAATGAGAGATTTCATTTATTTGTACATGTGTACCTCATTAGGAATTGCATTCAAGACCCATCCATGCATCCATAATTGCATTCTATATTAGAGTTTTATAGCTTCTCCCTAAGTTGATCTTAAGGGGGTTGTTTAGGATAATACAGATTTGTTATTCTAAGCATCTTGAAATCATCTCATTTGCATCGTCATCCATAACCATCCATTTTGAACCTCTTTATCGCGAGATAAACCCTCAAATCGAATCTTTTCACTCGATCTCTCGAGGGGGCAATGTACCAGTGTACTTTCCGTGGGGCATCCGAAAAATCAGAAATTTTTTGATTTTGATCACGGCAAGTTTATTCTATGAACCAATGCAACAAGTACATTGCTTCAAAGAGGGGAAAAATGTAGACACGTCAAATTGACATAATGCATTCAACTAGGTCATATTCATCCATTCGGAAAATAAATCAAGTTTATTTATCAATCTCCTAAAGTCATCAGCTTAAATCAAATAAATCAAACTTATCATCAACCTTTTTAATCAAATAAATCAAACATCCATCATAATGCATATTCCATCCTTCTTGATTTAAATAAATCAAATATCTAAGCCAAAGAGGTCAAACTCATCCTAATCATCATCCTAGCTAATTAATCCTGATTTAATGCTAATCTCACCCACTTGCATTCTCTAGATTTAGCCACTTGCACATATAAATCAATTTATTGATTTATTAAATCCAAGATTTTCCATCAACATGGCATTTATGGGGAATATTCCCTCAACTTTGAATTCAAAGGCAAGTTGATTTGTCCCTCCAACATTGCATTTATTGCTCATTTTCTTGTCCCCCACTTAGCATTTACTCTCAAATTTGAATTCAAATTCTCCCTCTCATGGGAAGATTTCCCTAATCTTGCACATCCATTGGCCTATCACATGATGAAAAGTGTCCTTCTTTCATTGGTCCAATCTTAGTCCCACATTGGTCTCTCTTCAACACTTAGCATTTTGAAAATCCTTAAATAGAAGCTTCGACATTGAGCAAATCCTCCACAATCTCTTGCAAGGTCACTCTCTTCATTTGAGAATTGATCTTGTCCATTTCACTCCACAAATCCATCATCTACACAACTTGATGCAAGGTCATTCTCTTTGAGAACTTATCTTGTCCATTTATCATCTCCATATCCATAGCAATTTCATCACTAGCTTATCAATCAAGGATTGGGAAAGGGTCACTAGCACATGTGACACCAATCCACTATGAGATGGAGTTGATTCATGTTGTTTGTATGCTTATTTGGTTTTTCTTGTTGTTTTAATATCTTACTTAGCATATCTAACATGTTTCATTATCTCATAAGGATGTTGAGGATTATTTTGGTTTTAAAATGCTAACCATATGCAGATTTTCACATCCACATAATGGCGCTAGAAGGAGGGATGTCATGTTTTGGATACCCGAATGTCATTTGATATGATTATGAGAGTCATTGATATGCTAACATTCTTCTCTTTTCTTCCATGTTATTTACTTTTCACTATTTGAGAAACAGAACGTTGGTGAACTAATTCTGGCTCATAACTATTCTAACATTACTCTGTTTTTTATGGATCTGTCTTATGTTTACTTCTTTTCTTTTAAAGGTAAATGCCAAGCTTGACTTTCAAAGTAATCTGCCCCTCTAGATGCATAATATTTATGGACATCTTGCCATCTTATTTGGCAAATCTATTTTATAATGCTGAACATAGAGTGACAGAAACAAGATTTCTGTGTGTGCTTTATTAATTGGATTGTTGGTGAACGCAAGTTCAAAGTCTTCGCCGAGGATATAATTGTCATTATTTTATTCTATCTAACGTTGCTTATGGATGGCTTAGATAGATTCTTGGAAATTAATATACTTTGAATGGCTATCTATCACATCATTATTACATTGTGCTTAAATTTGCATACTTGCGTCAACAATCATCCATCTTGCATTAGTAACAAATGAGACTTGTTCTGAACTTTTATCTGCATTAATAAGGAGGTTTTCAACTCTACTGTGTCCACTAAGGCGTGATTTAGGCTGTATTTTGAAAGTTTAAAATCAACATTGAAACCTCTGTGGTCTTGTATTCAGGAACGCTACAAAAACTCTGCCTGTCTCCATTCATTATTTGAAAAGCACTTTCCTTTAAAGCATTTTGAGCAGTCCATTTGCCGCGCTCAAGCCTCTTATGCTTGACTGCAAGGTGACATTTTCCTTTTAATGATTCACTGTCTAGACTGAGCAATTTGAATGTCACAGGTTTGATAAGATAGAAATTAAGTTCTCTAGTCTGCCCGCGCTTCCACCAAGATTGTGCAGCTACGAAAGTGGGATTGTGATGCAAGAGCATCCAGTGGTGTAAGGCCAATCTTGCATCACCCAAAAATAGTTAAATTTCAAGTTTCTCAATTTTCAGATGTTTTTACATTTTTGGATACCCTTTTCGTCATAATGAAATTTCCAATTTATGGTTTTTATTTTCTATTCCTAGGTTGAAAGATATATTGCAGTTTTAGTTTCCTAGATTTGCACCTGAAAATCTTCCGAGTTGGATTTGAGGCACTTAGAGCTCTCGGAATGGCCCCGAAATTTTTTGAAATCGGTGTGGCTGATTTCATGCGCATTCCTGACTTCGAGACCTTTCCAACTGTTCAAACGGTTCACGAATCGGAGCCCCAGATCAAAAGTTATGGCCCCGGGAAGTTGATGCACTTTCTAGAAGATACAATTGCAAATGTTCTTTTGAAATTTGAACTTCAAGTTGTAATTTTCAGCGCCAAACTGCCTAAACTCAAATTTTAATGTTGTTTTGGCTCCAAACTAAAGAGGAGCTCTATTTATGGGCGGGTTT